>JADRCG010008384.1:72757-125773 GCA_019844195.1 Rhabdomys dilectus
TGTGTGTGTGTGTGTGTGTGTGTGTGTGTGTGTGTGTGTGTGTGTGTAAAGGTCCGCAGGTGAAGCGGCGAGAAGAAAAAAAATCATGGGTAATTCACAAACCTACCTGGTTCGTGAAGTGCTCAGAGGCGTGCTTAAAGCGAAAGGCCTCGAGTTTAAGAAAAAAATGCTAGACACCTTTCTCCAGGAAGTGGACATTATCGCCCCCTGGTTTGCTGTATCAGGACACCTCACAATTCAATGCTGGGAAAAATTAGGGAGGGACCTGGATTTCTCCTGGGAGCAGGGCAGTCTTAAAGGTGGAGTCCTATGTAGAAGGTCATCCGTGGGTGTTTAGAAAGTGAGGACTGTAAAACAGCAATTAGAACTACCGAGGAGGTGTTAGAAGAAGTCAAAGAGAGGAGATCTGAGTGCTCCCAGGGAGATAAGGACAGGAAAGAAGGGAGTAAAGGGACAAGAAAGATTTATCCCAGCTTACATAAATTTTCCAGATCTGAGCATTCGTCCTCGGACTCAAGTGATCCGGACTCGGCTGGAGAATCTGAGCCTCTCTTAGAGGAGCTTGAGGAGGAATTAGAAACTCTTCTTAACAAACTAGAAGCAACAAATTTGAGAGAAAAGAAGAAAAGGAAGGAGAATAGAGTGAAACAGGAAAGAATAAGAGGTGAGCCCCAGTGCCTGCCAGGCTGCTCTCTTAGCTGCCCTCCTTGGCCTGTACCTAATGCACCACCTTACGCAGAGGCCACATCAACGGTGATTGATAATGAATGGAGAGAGTGTACTACCTTCTGCCCTGGCACTTGGAAGGAAGCAGCTGCAGCTTTTCTAGTAATGGAAGCCACCGACCATGGCAGATACCATGAGCCATTAGATTTTAAGCAATTAAAGTCTCTTGTTGAGTCTGTCAAGGCTTATGGGATTAATGCCTCTTTCACTTAGGCACTACTTGATAGGCTGGCTCTCACCGCTATGACACCCAGAGATTGGACAGATACTGTTAAAGCATGTCTCTCTATGGGATAATATCTAGGTTGGAAATCTCTTTTTATGAACCTAGCCCAGCAGCAAGCTCGTAGTAATGCAGTTGCTGGACAGCCAGCCTGGAACTTTGACATGTTAACTGGACAAGGACAATGGATAAATAATCAGACAGCCTACCTGCCAGAGGTGTATGCACAAATTAATAATTTGGCCATTAGAGCATGGAAAGCTCTGCCCAATAAGGGTGAGGTGGCAGGGAACCTTACAAAGATTATTCAGGGTCCTACTGAGCCCTTCTCAGACTTCGTGGCTAGAATGATGGAAGCAGCTGGTAAAATCTTTGGAGACGCTGAGACCTCTATGCCCCTAATAGAACAGCTGATCTATGAGCAGTGCACAAGGGAATGCCGGAATGCTATTACCCCATGGAAAGGAAAAGGCTTAAATGCCTGGATGAAGGCTTGTAGGGAACTAGGAGGTCCACTCTCTAATGCAGGCTTAGCTGCAGCAGTGATGCAGTTAAAAAAAGGAAAGGGCAGCACTCCAGCTGGCGCATATTTTCAATGTGGATGGCATGGTCATCTTAAGAGACATTGCCCTGATAGAGGGGGCGGAGGAGGAGCAAAGAGCACACCGAGCTCTAAGCAGCTGGGGCAGTGTCCAAAATGTGGAAAAGGTAATCACTGGGCCCATGAATGCAGGTCAGTAAAAGATATCAATGGGCGATCCATCAATAAGGCTACTAGTGGCACTTGGTCAAAAAACGGGCAGCGGGGCCCGAGCTCCCAGGGCCCTCAAATATATGGGGCAATGGAGAATCACCATCAGGCTCCAGCTCTGGGCATGTCACGGCTCAGTATGAGTCCACAGCCCCAAAGAGAGCCACTCCGGGTTCCGCGGGGGTGGACCTCCGCTGCACCACCAGACTCGTATTAACCCCATTCATGGGGGTGCAGTCCATTAGTACTGACTTTAAAGGACCACTGCCTCCGGATACAGTGGGCTTGTTGATGGGGCACTCCTCCTCAGCCTTAAAAGGCCTCATCATACATTCTGGCATTATTTGATTCAGATTTTATGGGAGAAGTTAAGATCCTTGCCTCCTCCCCATGAGGCATTGTGGCTATCTCCCCAGGAGAAAGGATTGCTCAAATAGTCTTACTCCCCAGTCTTCATAGTTTGTTCCCATCACAAGATAAGGTAAGAGGAACTCAAGGTCTTGGATCCTCAGGACAGGATGCTATGTTCCTGTCTCTAGCACTAGATCAGCGCCCCATCATGGAATTGGAAGTGAATAATAAAAAATTGTTGGGTCTCCTTGACACCGGAGCTGACCGCAGTATTGTAGTTCTAAAAGATTGGCCAAAAGATTAGCCCATTCAGACTTCTTCCCATACTTTGCAGGGACTTGGTTATGCAAAAGCCCTGGATGTGAGTGCTAGGTCACCCCCTTGGAAAAATCTGGAGGGACATTCAGGAACCTTCCAACCCTATGTATTGGAGCTGCCTATCAGCTTATGGGGAAGAGATCTCCTCACAGCTATGAATATAAAACTTAGCAATGAGTACAATTATTCCATCAAAGCAAATAACATGATGAGAGATATGGGATGGCATCCTTCCCATGGGTTAGGAAAACAGCTACAGGGCAGGAGAGATCCTATACTGCCTCAACCCCGCACATCTCACCAAGGGCTGGGTTTTCCCTAGTGGCCACTGAGGATATTATACCCATTACTTGGAAAACGGAGAAGTCAGTGTGGGTTCTCCAGTGGCCTCTACCCTCCGAGAAAATAAAGGCAGCTAAAGAACTGGTATTGGAACAGTTACAATTGGGACATGTAAAACATTCAGTTTCACCCTGGAACACACCCATATTTGTCATAAAATTTGACAGCCTATAATTTTATGTATACTTGTCATTAAAAAGAAATCAGGCAAATGGAGGCTTTTACATGATCTGCGAGCAATTAACCAACAGATGCAGAACATGGGGCCGGTGCAATGAGGCCTACCACTCTTATCATCTTTACCTGCCTCATGGCCTATAATTGTTATAGATATAAAAGATTGTTTTTTCTTCATCCCTCTGCGCGAGGCAGATACTGAAAGGTTTGCTTTTACAGTTCCTTCCTGCAATCAGGAGGAACCTGACCAAAGATATGAATGGGTGGTCCTGCCTCAAGGCATGGCCAACAGCCCTACTATGTGCCAGCTCTACGTTGGAAGAGCCATATTGCCTTTAAGAAGGAAATATCCTCAGTTAAAATGTTTACACTATATGGATGACATACTACTGGCAGCAAGGACAGAAGCTATATTAGAACAAGCATATGTTGATCTGGTCAATTTATTAAAAGGAAAAAATTTGATTATAGCCCCCGAAAAGGTGCAAAGGGGTGTAATTATAAATTATCTTGGATCAAGAATTGGATTAGAACGAGTTGTACCTCAAAAGGTTGAGTTAAGAAAAGATAAGCTAAAAACCTTAAATGATTTTCAAAAATTATTAGGAGATATTAATTGGATTCGTTGTTATTTGAATTTACCAAATTATGAGTTGAAGCCTCTTTACAATATTTTGGTGGGTGGTTTGGCCCTTGACTTACTGCACAAGTTAACCCCAGAAGGAAGACTAGCACTTTTGAAGGTAGAAAAGGGATGACAGGAAGCCTTTTTACAACGATGGCAAGAGAGACAGCCTATAATTTTATGTATACTTGCCACCTTTTGCCAGCCCACTGGTATTCTTTGGCAGAATGGACCGTTATTATGGGTCCATTCGAGAGTTTCCCCTGGAAAGTCTATAGAACATTATTCCTCTGCTGTTGCTACCCTAGCATTGACGAGTGTCCAGCAGTGTATACAACACTTTGACTGTATGCCCTCCACGCTTGTAGTACCCTATTCCAGCAATCAGGTAAAAATTTTAAGCGCCACAGTAAGATTGGGCTATTTTAACTTGTGGCTTTACAGGAATTATTGATAACCATTATCCAAAACATCCTTTGCTGTCTTTCTTTAAGGAATATCCTATGATTTTTCCTAAATTCACCTCTGCCTATCCTTTAAAGGAGGCCCCTAATGTTTTTACAGATGGTTCTAAGACTGGGCGTGGAGCGTATTTAATAGACAACAAGGAGTCAGTAGTTTGTTAATTTCAGCCTGGCTCTTCTCAAATTGTGGAATTGAGTACTGTCATAGAAGTATTTAAAAACTGTTCTTTTGCCTTTAACCTAATATCTGATTCTATTTATGTGGTCAATGCAGCCAAGATTCTGGAAGTTGCTGGTCCTATTAAGACCAACAGCACTGTCTGCTCCCTTTTCCATAAATTGCAGGAGCTGATTTGGCAATGCACTGAAAAATTCTTTGTACAGCATATCAGGGCCCATACGGGCTTGCCTGGACCACTTAGTGAAGGAAACAATAAAGTTGACCAGCTGACTAGAACTGACCACGTGTTTATGTTCTCATCTTTTGACAAGGCAAAAGCTTTTCATCAATCTTTTCATGTTAATGCCAAAACCTTATAACAAAAATTTAAAATCTCCAGGGCACAAGCAAAACAAATAGTGCTAGAGTGCCCTCAATGTGTCATACATATCCACCCACCAGGAGTAGGGGTTAACCCAAGAGGTCTGCTACCACTTAGATTGTGGCAGATGGATGTGACACATATTCCTGAATTTGGCACACTAAAGTATGTCCAAGTATCTGTCGATACGTATTCAGGCATTGTTCATGCCACACCCCTCAGAGGAGAAAAAGCCCGCAAAGTCGTGGTGCATTGCCTGGAAACCTGGGACGCTTGGGGAAAACCCCACCAGCTAAAAACGGATAATGGCCCCGCATACACAGCTCATTTCTTCACTTCATTCTGCAAACAAATGGATGTAATTCTTACTCATGATCTACCTTATAATCCCCAAGGACAAGGAATTGTGGAGCGCGAGCACCGCACGCTCAAGGAGTGCTTATTAAAACAAAAAGGGGGAATTGGCCACAGCCGCACCCCCAAAGAAATAATATCCTTAGCCTTATTTACTATTAATTTTTAAAATTTGGATGTTCATGGGCGGTATGCAGCAGATAGGCATTGTGCGCCTCAGCAGACCCCTGCCATGTCAGTTATTTGGAAGGATGTGTTTACAGGGACATGGAGACGACCTGATCCTGTGCTGACATGGGCACGAGGTTCTGTTTGTGTTTTTCCACAGGATGCAGAAGATCCCGTCTGGGTTCCAGAAAGATTGGTACGAAAAGTGCCCTGCCCAGCGGATCCTCCAGAGGACACTGAGGATACACAACATGCTTCATCTCCTGCTACTCCTGGGGATGTTGGGAATAGGTGAGACTGTTCAATTATGGGCTGTAGCCAGAACCTGGCCTGTACCTATGACAGTACATAGTAACTCTACAGTCCTTCCAACATTTTTATCCACTACTTGTGGCCGCGATGTGCCATGTATCATTCCTAATCAAGAACTTCCCAAGAAATATACAGCATCTAATTTTACCTTGGCATTTACTCTGCTTTAGCCTGAGGCGATTCCAGTCTTCTTGCATTTGGTTAAAGAATGCTTCTTTGGCAAATTGGCTGGATCCCTTAGAGCATAGTAAAGTAAGCTCGGGGACACTGTTCAGTGCTCTCTCTCAAGTTGTAGCGGGCCATTCTTCAAGTGATGGTAGCACCCATAGTTATCAGACCACTAACCTTAATATCACTACCCTACTTATGGCTAGCAAGGGTACCATACCCTTTTCACCTAATATTAACAAAACTAATTCCACAAGACGCAAGTTGCTACCTCCCTGTCCAGCTAATCAGGAGTTTCTGCCCCCCCCCCCCCCCTTTACCTCTTGCCAGAGTAACGAGCATAGTTCTAAGGACATTATCCCTGGTTTTCAATTTTCTCCCCCACTTAAGGATGTACAATTTATAAACAATTGTTCAGGTAAAAAAAATTTCTAGCCCTGGTACCAATGGGTGTTATCTAATGAGCAGGGAGCTTTTACATCATTGTCACCCTTTTCTAGATTGTTTGGGGAGCAATTTTGGATATATAATATTTCTGCAATCAGAAATGAGACTAACAACCATGACTAGCCTATCTAATATCACCTATAATAATATGTTTGCCAATCATTCATTTTGCCCAGCGCCTGTATGTGTACAGGCACCATTCTTCTTTTTATTAAGCAATAATGTGAGTAGTAATGTTCTAGCTTGTAACAGTAGTGACATACAATGCTATCTAGCAGAATGCTGGAATGGGCACAATGATACGGCTCTATTGGTAAAGCTTCCCACATTTGTTCCCTTGCCAATTGAGGTGGAGCCAAATAATTTCCCACTTCTCGCTCTACTCAGAGAAAAACGAGATTTTGGAATTACAGCAGCTATTATTGGTGCCATAGTGGTTTTGGCAACAGCCGCCACCACAGCAGCTATAGCTACGACCCAACAGGTACAAACTGCTGAGACAATTAATAGTGTGGTGGAGCAAACAGCTACAGCTCTAGCCACTCAACAGGAGCATAATGCTCATTTAGTCTCAGGACTCCTGTTGGTAAAACAAAGAGTAGATTTAATTCAGGACCAAGTAGAAGACTTATTTAGGATTGTCCAATTGTCCTGCATTTCTCCCATGAAAGGCTTGTGCATTACCCCTATGAAAGCTAACTTCTCTCAGTCTATCAATCAGAGTCAACTTTTATCGGACTTTCCTGAAGGGCAACTGGATGGTGGAAGCAGAGCGACTATCTCGAGAATTGCTTTTTCAGATTACCACCCTAAATGGCACCAGCTTAGATCCCATTTCCTTGGAAGATTTCACCAACTGGATCTCCCGTGCCTTCTCCTTCTTTAAGGAATGGGCGGGTGTATTCCTCTGGGGAGCTGTGGTTCTCCTTGGTTGTGCCTTCTGTCTGTGGCTACTTTGCCGGTTGAAACAAGATCATGCTAGACACAAGGCAGTGGTTTATCAGGCATTGTCTGCTATCGAGGATGGTGGCTCCCCTGGTATCTGGCTGGCCTCTCTAAAAGAATAAGAGTGCCACTTTGGGTCTTGAGATCCACTTGCTGTCTTCCCTGTCATCTGGGTCTGCTCATATTTGAGACTTGATTTGAAATCACTTGGGCCCTGCTTGCCGTTGTGATCAACCCTTACTCACGGACTAGGACTGGTCTACGTGTACACACCTGCTCCTATGTTTTTCTGTACAGAGTGTATGTGTGGAGTGCAAAGGATGTTCCTAGAATACTCTGGGATAGATTCCTTGAAAACATGGCTGATTGCATAGAAGTTTTGTGTCAAACTTCCTCTCCCTGACAAAAGACACAGAGATGGGTATGTTAAGTACACTCATTGCACGACAACAAGGGTGGAAATTCATTACAATGTCTCCCAATTTGCACAAGGGATCAGACCTCTGTTTTCCTCTGTCTCACTCTAATCAGGGCCTCTATAGTACACAAGTCAGCTTGCCATGGTTCCGTGTGGGAGACTGAACTCACTTCGGTGCTGGAGCACAATGACCCTCTTGTCGGGTTTTCTTATATTGAGTATTCCCTAGAGACAGTCTCTTGATGGTTAGTGACTCAAACCCTACTTTAAATAATAAATTAGGGGGAGATGTCGGTAGCCAACATTAGAAGATGGCGCCAACTGCCTGCCTGCCTCTTCAGATTTTTCTGGTAAACAGGTATTCTGCACATGCGTCTGCATGATTCTGGTGTGTGCCTCTCCCGAGTGGGCATATGCTAATGAGATATTGTAGCCTTAACCAATCCTTGCATGGGCAACCCCTGCTCCTCTATATAAGCAGCACCCTCCGGCTGCACAGGGTTCTCCGTAGTATTATTATTAGTTCCTGCAATAAAGGCTTTTGAGAAGAATCCAACCGTGTTGTGTCTGCTTGCTGGACGAGTTGGGCGTAACATTTCTGTATTAATGTCCATTTTGATTAGAGACCTGTCTGCTCCTGACAGCTTCCTGTCTTGGATTCTAAAAAGAAATTGAGCATCTTTGGAGTTACTTCAGTTGTGGTGAGACAGCCACTAGGCAAAAATTGCCTCTTGTCATCTACAGACAAATCACTGTCCAGAAAAGGACACACTTGCAGAATAGTCGACTGATTATATCTGCCAATACAGAGTAATCAGCCCTTAATAATTCTGCATCACTAAGGTCTGTCAGATGATCCTGGGCCAGAAGGCTGAAGATTTGATGCTCCAACGTTCTGTAGTATAGGGACTGTCCATGTGTTCAGCGGTCTCTATAAATTGGCTAAGTTTTAGAAGCTGTGATTTGTGCTTCCCATAATTTCATTTAACTCAGTCATTCTGGATTTTGGATGGGGTTGAAGACTTGTAGTCTCATAGCCAATCCTGGCTATTTACTTTGAGAGAAAAGATTTGAGAGGATGGTTTTCAGCTGACATTCATTCTAAAGCCAAGAAAAAAGCCAGGTTTAGAACTAAGTCTTTTAGTTAGGAGGGATGACAGAGGTTCTGGTTAGTCAACAAAATAATGGGTATTGGGTCTATCTTGTACCTTACTGACACAAATTGCTATAGTTATTCTTTAATTGTATTTTAAGAGAAAAGTTTTATTTTAACAGGAAGGGTGATATGTAGGAGGAGCTAAGGTGGGAGAAGTAAGGAGAGGAAGAGGAGGAGTAAGGAGAGGAGAGGCTAGGTGACAAGAAGTGGGGGGGGGGAACATGGAGGCATATGTTCGAGTGTCTCCACCAGTCAAAGATAGCTGATATATCTAGGTTAGGTATTGGGTTACATTTCTGATTGTATGGGCATCTTGTAATTGAGCATTACCAAACTTACAAAGTCTTTGATTAACATTTAAAAAATTATATAAAAGCAACAAGAAGAATGGGGGACTGGATAGGGTTTTCTAGGGAGAGGAAATGGGGAAAAGGGATGGCATCTGAAATGTAAATAAAACATCCAATTAAAAAAAAAGAAAAAAAACTAAAACATTTTCTTAAATTTTAAACAACTTAGTCTTAACTGTGAGAGTATAAATACCTAGTCTTGAACCTCATCAGAGACCTGAGAAGAATGAATGTTATCAACATAGACAGGATGTGCAGAACAAGTAGCTTCCAATACTATGGAAAAGACAGAGACTGCTGGATTTCTGGACAGTTACCCAGGGTTCCTCTGGAAGGTGGGGCATGCATGTCTTCTGATTAGTGGTTCAAAACATCTGACAGATTGCTCCATGAAGCTACAATCATGAGCAACTTCTTCTCTACCTAGTCCTGTCAGAGTTCAGCATTTGACTTCCTGTGCTTTCTTTGTCCACTTTGGACAGTATTCTGTCAGCAGTTGAAGCAAGGGCAGTTTCTTGCCCAGTGGCAGCTTGACACATTTGAAGCAAACTCCATAAGGAGGTTCTTCAGTGCTCATCATCTTCCTTGAAGTAGTATGGGGGTGCTGCCAGGAGCTGACACATCTCATTGTATAAAAAGTCTTAAATTAATAAAACATCTATAAATGACTCATTCTGAAGATCTCTGAGGTTTTTGAAGACTAGTACCAAACAAAACCAAACAAACAAAAGTTTAATTAACTGACTATTATTAACTTGCACTTTAAAATTTTTCTTAAACAGGTTGTAATAGGAGCTTTCAAAAGGACTAGTACTTCCCATTGCAGTTTTAAGAATTACATAGGTATCTTGCCGGGCAGTGGTGGCGCATGCCTTTAATGCCAGCACTTGGGAGGCAAAGGCAGGTGGATTTCTGAGTTCGAGGCCAGCCTGGTCTACAGAGTGAGTTCCAGGACAGCCAGAACTACTCAGAGAAACCCTGTCTAAAAAAAAAAAAAAAGAATTACATAGGTATCTCAATACCATGAAATTGATACATTGTATGTTGTAACCAAAATATAACCTTACTTTGTATCAATATACAAGGATGTATACCAATGTAACCAACTGTAACCTTAATTTGAATCAATACACAAAGATCTCTACTAATGTAATCAAATAAACATCAATTTTGTATCAAAATACAAGGGTTTGTACTAACGTGACCTACTGTAACCTTAATTTTCTGTCAATATAAAATCATCTATACCCATATAAGCAAATATAACCTTAATTTTGTATCAATATACAAAGATTTATCCCAATGTAATCAAATAAACCTCAATTTTGTATTAATATACAAAGATCTATACCAATGTAAACAAATATAACTTTAATCTGTATCAGTATACAAAGATCTAAGCCAATGTAATCTGATATAATTTTGTAAACATATGCAATAATTTTGTATCAAAATACAAGGTGTATCCAAGAATTGAGTGAATAATTTAGCCCTGTTTTCTCTTATTCCTATATCTCCCTTTTTTGTCTATATAAAAATGAAAGATTTTAAGTGTAACACAGTAAAACTGTTTTCAATAATGAAGTCACTTCTGCCAAGCTTTCCACAGTGTCGAGCTTGGTTGTATTTGGCAGACTTAGGATTCAGTATTTTGAGTTCAGAGTTCTATAAAATGTTCATGTCAGTTTTCTATGAACTCAGGAATTTGAATGTCCTGAGCAATGTGTAGTCTGGAGCTGACGGATGGGTGGTGTTTGCCACTTTAGCAGCAATCCTGTCTATGTAGAACATAGCGGTCAACACAAAGGTGTCCACAGTTTACACAGGACCTGTCAGCAGAGGAGGAATGGGGCAGTTTTTCCCAGTAGCTAGTGTTAACACAATTCAGGTGAATCTGCTCTTGATGGGCAGTGTCATCCTTCTCCTTGGAAATCTAAAAGGTTGCTGTTAAGAAAGCTAGAAAACTTAACATTTTAAATGTCCTAGCCAGCGCATCTCAGAAAGTTTGAGAACCACAATCTCTTAAGTACATTTGAGGTACAGAAACTTTGTTTCTAGTTGCAGGCCTCAGACTGAAAGAAGGAATCACATAAGGAAGCAAGATGAAGATCACTTCTAGAATCAGTTCCACCCTGAATGACCACTGGTATGATGACAAAGAGTTTCTGTATGCACAATATTCTTATAAAATTTGAAGTAATATTTATACCTTAAGAAAAGTGTTAGAGAGTAAATGAAAAACTAAAGATTATGAAATTCGTGGCAATAGAATAGACCCCCCTTTTTTTCTGTGTCATATACCAAGTGGTTCTTCTGATATGAGATGGAGATTTTGAAATTTTCTTTAACAAACATGTGTGGGTTTAGAGAAGAAGAGACCCACACTCTAACCCCAAAATCCAGCTTTAATATTTAATTGAATTGAGACCACATAAAGACTAATTGCCATGTATGTCTGTTGAGGGCAGAAGAGACAAAATGGAGGTGATTAATACCATTTGGTCAATTGACATTTTTGGGGGAGATATTTTCTCTTCATGATATGTCCTTTTTCTTCAGACAGTTAATTTGCCTAACAGTCTCTGGATATCTGACTTAGATGCTTTTATTTGCCTTAATGGATAGAAGTGACGCCCTGCCCAAACCCTAAACCACTGGGTCCTCCTCCTCCTCCTCCTCCTCCTGCTTCTCCTTCTCCTTTTCCTTCTTCCTCTTCTTCTGTGGGAAGCCATGGCAAGGCATTACTCTTGGCAAACACTCACCCTTGGCTCTCCTATCTACTATTCTTCTTTCTGCTTACCTTCCATGATTCACTTGTCAGTTCTCAGAACTTCAAACAAGGCCCCATAGCAACTCATCTTAGTAATCCTTCCTCCTGATCTTTAGATTTAGCCAACATTCTGCTAGATAGATGTTTTTAGAACCCCTGGTAACAGAAAGGCTTTGTGAGAATAACTTAGTTAGACCCCATAACTGCAGCTAGCTTCCTCCACCTGTAAAGCCCTCTTTCCTTTCCTACCCCTCCCCATATCCTGTTTTCAGAGTATATAACCTGTGTGAACAGTAAAAAACGTTGCCACCTTGATCAGACTTCTTGACTTGCTGTGCCTTTTTATTTTCTCATGCATCTCAGTCCTCTCCACAGGATCTAAGGGTTTCACTTTATTGTCCAGTTGGCCTGGACATTCTTCTTCTCCTTCTTCTTTTGGTAGTTTATATCTTTCCTAGGATTTTTGGCAATAGAAAAACTTGAATCCTAGTTACATATAACTACAGAGAGTTGAATCATATACACTACATTACAGCAAATTAATATTACCTGTCTATGGATTTCAAATATAACCTTTAGTTTTAAGTTTAAAACCAATTTTGTTATGTACTTTATCGAATTTAACATATACCCAATGAATTTAGAAATTCGGACATAATTTACACCAGTTTTAAAGAGAATTTTTTGACAGCAGAACACAGAGAAATCTTAGAGATAAAATATTTTTAGAAGTGGAAAATAGAGAAAGTATGGAGTGGAGAAAGTTAGGTATAAGATATTTGGGAGTCACTTCTCTGTGCAGTGGAAGTTGCGATTATTTGGAAAATGTTGGAAATCAATTGCACCAAATTTTTGCTGGTTCACCTGTACTGAAGCCAAGATATTGTAATAAAACCTGATTTCATGAAAATAGAGAGAGAGGATAATAAAACCAAATCCTTGTAGGAATTTCTATAGCTCTGTGATGTCACTCTTCAGCTCTGTTCTGAAACCTCAGAGCAGACCAGCACCAGCCTTGTTGGTAACCTAGAACCTCCCACATTCTGCTCTATGGGTGAGAGACAAGGAAACTCACAATGTACAGGCTCAGGGAGAACAAAGAGAGACTGAGCAGGTAACAGAAAAAATATAGCTCAAAATAAAACCTAACCCAGGGGAAAATGTCCAGAGCAGGGATGGGTATGTTCACCTCTTGAATTACCAAGACTCAGGGAAGCACTGGGGCTCAATGAGAGAGATCACTCACCACTTGCTGGTGATAGACGAAGGGACAGAAGGTAGGTCTGTTGAAGGTGGACTGGAGATGAGGTATAAAGTTCCCATGTAGCTTTGGTCCTCCAAGGCCAGCACAGGCCTGAGGACAGCCTACAGATCCATGGCACCAATTTTAGGTTTTGTGGTTTTTTGTGGCAACCAGAGAGCAAATCAATGCCTCAAAGATCACACCTCCCCCCAACAGACCTCAGGATCAAGATTTACTGTGTATGGAGGTTCATATAAAAAGGCTGTCTCTGAGCAAGAATGGAAGAGAAAGTGAGTGTGGGTGTGGGTGTGGTAATGTGTCCCACTAGTGGCTGGTGAAGACTTAGCTGCTGGTGCTGAGTGTCTGAGGGCAGGCCGGGAGAGCCTCTAGTTCTGGGATGTGGGTGGTTCTAGTTAACCACAAGGCTGGTCTGCTCTGAGGAGCTGACATCAGCAGAGGGACAGGGATGGTGCCCTGAGTTTGGTCTTAATGAGCATTAGGGTCCATCTTGTTTCTAGGTGAGGTGACTGCTGGATGGATGGGGACAAAGATGACAGAAACTAGGAAATGATAAGATGTGTATTAGACACTGTTCTTTTGCTATGCAGAGCCACCATGACAAAGACAGTTCTTAAAGAGAAAGCCTTTAATCTGGGCTTGCTTAAGGTTTCAATAGCTTAGTCCATCCTCATCATGGTGGAGAGCATGGTAGCAAGCAGGCAGACAGGCATGGGGCTGTAGCTGTAGCTGAGATATGATTTTGATCTATAGGCAGCAGACAGACCAAGACTGAGCCTGGCTTGGGATTTTGAAACCTCAAAGCCTGCTCCCAGTAACACTCTTCCTGCTACAAGGTCAGTCTCCCTCATTCTACTAATCTTTTCAAAGTGCCCCACTCCCTGGTGACTAAGTCTTCAAATATATGAGCCCATGAGGGCATTCTTATACAAAACACCACAGAATGTTCAAGACTTAAGCATAGCATCTGTCACCATCAGTGCACACTAAAGTGGAAGGGTATGGAGGGGACCCCATGTCTCTATCCTTTGGGACTCCTGATCTTCTGCTACCCAGAAACAAGTGCTCTTCTTGCTCAGTGACCTCAGATCATTCTGGGAAGGAAATGATGACAGCAGGTGACAGCACTCCTGTGACAAATTCTGAGCCATATTCCAGCCTTCTCAATGGCAGGAGTGGACACAGGGGTGCCCTGGAAGGAGAATATGAGGCCCTAAGGTATCCTGTTCCCTGGATGCATGGGTTCCTAGTGGAGCAGGCAAACATTTATCCATAGATCTCTGTCCTCTAAACCTTGTGCACACACAAAGCTCCTGTGGAATAAGCTGGGTGAGCTGTGAGTGTCAGCTCAGGTACCAGTCCTCTTCTTCCCAACCAGTTCTCACATGGTGCTCCTCTGTGTCTGCATGCTCCCAGGCAGGACCCTAGGTGTCCTAGGAGTGTGGGGATGCAGCCTTTCCTGAAGGAGTGCTCACCAGATCCTCTGTCTCATAGCAGCAGGGACTGCAGAAAACAAGCTTTGAACCCCTAACATTCTGGATGCCCCTGTTGGGTTCAGGGGTCAGCAGCACACCTCTATGCTCAGCTAGTTTGTGAAGTTTACACACATGTAAATCATGGCCCTCTAACCTCCCTGTCCTTCCTCTCCTGCTGCCTCTCCCCAAGTGCTTCCCTTGTTCTTCCAGTCTAATATATTTAAATCTTGAGACCACGTATGAACCAACATGTGCAGCCACACATTCCTTCAATACGGTTGTCTCCTTCTCTGCTGGGAAAAAGACTCCTAGTCTGAGCCTGTGTCTGAACCCTGCACAGCAGTAAACCCTGTCTGCACTCTGTGTGTTCCTGTGTGCACACTCCTATGAAAAGGTTGCTATATCAACTGCGGTAAGAGATGAATAACAGTTGCATGCAGAATGCTGAGACCAGGGTAATGGAATAGACGTGATTTAGTTCCTCCCCCTCCCCACTGCCCTGCACTCACCCCTGTGTTGGTGGGAGATAACAGGTGAGCTGAGCTAAGGGAGTGAGAGCCTGAGGCATTAGGACAGTAAATCTGTGCATCTGACAGCTGAATCTGCCCCTGAGCACCTCAGCCGTGTGCATTGTGAATAGTGTGGACACTGGACAGAGGAGGAATAATTTCACACCAGGTGTGACAGATCTTCATCCCATGTAGAGAAAATAATAAACATAAAAACAAATGTGTCACATATTTTTATCATGCTTGCCTTGTTATAATCAGATCCTAGTTGACCCAAGTTCATAAAACTGTGGAAGGCAAAACCCCATGATAAGAATCACAGGTTGGGGCTGGAGAGTTGGCTCAGAGGTTAAGAACACTGACTGCTTTTCCAGAGGTCCTGAGTTCAATTCCCAGCAACCACATGGTGGCTCACAACCATCTGTAATGGGATCGGACAGTCTCTACTGGTGCATCATATGTACATGAAATAAATAAATTAACTAAAAAAAAAAAGAATCACAGGTCAGCACAGTTTGTCTCTGCCCTGGGCCATCAATATAGTCACTGGACCAGCTTTTAAAGTAAGCATAACCATAAAGTCGACTCATTCTATCAACCCTGGAATCTTCTCTAAAGTCAGCACCAGGATCCTCAGAGCCAGGGAAGGAGAGGGGCCATGGGCACAGCACAGAACCAACAGGACCGGATCTGAGATGAGAGCCTGTGGATCCCTCCTCTGTGCGGATCCTGCAATCCAGGGTTAGCTGGGGAAAGATGGGAAAGATGGGGAGAACACTATGGAGGGCCCTAGAAGGAGTCAGGAGCACAGGAGAGTTTACTTCATCAGTGCAGCCCATAGTAGGCTGAGATCAGGGCCCTTGTTGTGTCTGGTATGGACAAGAATGGGAAAAACACCTCCTACTGCTGTCACACTTGGACATCTATGAGGAGAACAAGACAGGAAGCACTCACAGGAACAAGAATAGGCCCAGTCCGCCATACAAACTAAGAACACAAGAAATGAACACAGAAGACAAAGTAAAGCGCCACAGTCAGGACAGCAGCCTGGGCTGCTCATCATCCTGGGGACAGGACAAGGCTCTGGCCATCCTGTGTCCCTGTGATCACAGACCCTCAGCATGTGCTTCACAGTGATGAAGAGAACAGAGTCTGGAGGAGACAGAGCAGAAGGGAACCCCATCAAAGGGCACAATGGACTGAGCCCACCTGGGCACTGCTCTGTTCACACTCAACACCCACAGCCTCATCCTGTCCCACCAGATATACACAGAATAGTGACACAGATTCTGGAAGGTTCTCCATCTGCCATTTATTTCTCCACAAACTCTAAGAATTCTCAATCCCTTATTTACTTGTCAATCAACCCTCAGGTCAAGGATGTGAAAATCAAGTTCACATGCAGATTTTCTTTTTGTTTAAAGTATATTTTTTAAAAAATATTTAAATGTTTAAGTACATGGTAGCTGTCTTCAGGCATACCAGAGGAAGGCATCAGATTCCATTACAGACAGTTTTGAGCCACCATATAGTTGCTGGGAATTGAACTCAGGATCTCTGGAAGAGCAGTTGTACTCTTAACTGATCCAACTCTCCAGTGCCCCACTTTACGATACGATTCTTATTCTTGGTCTGGAAGTGAGGAGCTGCAGCTCAGGGCAGCATGGAGCTGACAGGAAGCAGATGTCCCTCAGTGTTTGGCTGGATCAGGAAGGTTGGCTGTGGAAGGGAACACAGGCAGTTCAGGGACAGGGTTCTGGTGTGCAGGGGCAGACTGGGCTCCACAATTATTCACACTTGAGCCCATGGATCACAAGGAACATCAGACACTATTGTCTAAGGAAAACTGAGGCTCTGGATGTCACCGGAGAGACCTGAACACACTATCTGTCATTCAGTCCACTCCACACAGCTGTCTTCATGCTAGAGAACAAAAGTCATTAACCGTCAGCATGAAGACAACATTCCAACAACTCATCACTCACAGGGGATTCTGGGAGTCCCTGAAAACCAATCATGCCCACCTTGCCTCTCCCCAGTCAGGCTCCAGAGGGTCACCTTTACAATCTGTGAGAGACATATCAGAGTTCTGGGAGCTGTCCCTGTCTTGAGTAAAGCAATACAAATGTATATGTATATATGTGTATGTATATGTATGTATTCATATCACAGTACAACTTAGGCCCCCAGTATATATCTCTGGAGAAGCTATTATGGATTCCCAGAGCTCCTAACATCTCCAACTTTACTCCAATGGCTTCATGAACAATCCTAACCCTGACATTTACCTGGAGCTGGAGTGTAGTTCCCTCCTGTTCCATCTGTGAGAAGAAAAGCTGTGAGAGTTCAAGGAAGAGTCAAACCCTAGGAAGTTTCCAGAACTGAGAGAGGACCCACACTGAGACAGTAGCGATGAGGGATGTGGCTGTGTTTCCTATTAATGAGCAGAGCACACTTCTAAAGGAGGCTGAGAGGAAACTCAGACCCTGCCCTTTCCTACCTGTGTTTCTCCTCCTCTTCATCACAAAAGCCACCACAGCTCCAATGATGGCCACAGCTCCAAGGACAACCAGAACAGCAATGACTGCCATGTTAGAGTCAGTGGATGGAGAAGGACAGGCACAGGAAATGAAGGTGAGGGTCATGACCCCAGCTCTCAGCCCTGACCAGCTCAGGGTCTGCAGAAGGCTCCAGCTTTCCCTGACCCCAGCTCTGCACCCACACCCTCCTTACCCCATCTCAGGGTGAGAGGCTGAGACAGACCCTCATGTTGCACATGGCATGTGTAACTCTGCTCCTTCCCAAGAGGCACCACCACAGATGCCCACTTCTGGAAGGTTCCATCCCCTGAAGGCCTGGTCTCCACAAGCTCCATGTCCTGGGTCAGGTCCTCCCCATTCAACTGCCAGGTTAGCATGATGTCAGCAGGGTAGAAGCCCAGGGCCCAGCACCTCAGGGTGATATCACCTTCTTGTCTGGGGTGATGGGCTACATGTGCTTTCGGGGGTTCTGTTTAGAAGATTTAAGGAATTCCACAATTATCAAGGTAAACTAATCTGTACTAGGCACAGTTAAATGAATGATGACAGTGAATTATGTATCTGTTTGAACACTTCAACTTTCACTGTAATACTGACCAGTAGGTAGAGCAGGTCCCCTCAGCACAGAACTGTACATGTTCCTGGGGGACTCAGAATCTAAGAGGGAATCCACATGAGCCAGTGGGTCAACATGGTCTTCCTTATGTAATGTTTTATAGCATGAGACAGGTAGTCAAAGAATGGAAGATAGAATGAAAATAAGTAATTTAATATGTGCTTCAGTTCATATCTAAATTAGAAATTAGAGCCATATGCTTCTGGAAGGGTGCCATCACTAAGACTCAACCACTGTGGTCATCTTGCTGACTAGCATTAACTGTCAGTCCAAGTGAACAGCCATCAAAAGTATGTAGCAGAAATATTGTGAACCTCTGACAAAGAAAATGACTCCCAGCCCCTGCCTCTGGGGTGACAAGGTACAAGTCTATTACACAGGATCCCTGGAGTGTGCTGTGGACCCCAGTGCAGCACTCACTGGAACACAGTGGGCTCACAGGGTGTGTGGATCTTCCCTCTCATTCCAGCCCTGGATTGCAGAAGACCCTGTCTCTCAGAGAGTCCCATTTCTTTTCACTAGGGGGAGCACTGTAACTTGTGGGGTCAGAGGAAGAGCAGGAGGGATCTGGATGTTTAGTTCTGACTGGAAACAATGTAAGCCCAAAAGAATCTCTCCTTTAATGAGAACCCTGATTTAACTTGTCTAATTATCCAGGTTTGCAGCCTCCCCTGGAACCTGTGAGAACTGATACAAATAATACAAGGGCCTGGAGAAACAGGATCACTCCAGTGCAGACAAAAACTGACTAGAAACAAAATAATGCCTTCAAAAAAGGTAAAGAATAAAGAAAGTAAGAAAGAAAGAAAAGGAAAAACAAAAGAGAAAAAAAAAGAAAAAAAATTCCACAGTTTATATTCCTCCAGGGTACCCCATAAGGGCTCCCGTGACTATTCACCACTGTAGGAATAGATAGAACTGGGTTGTCAAAGAGATGCAAACACCACAGACAGGGAGGTATCCACGAGAATGTAGTCTTTGGAAAGTTCTGGAAACTGGGGAACCAGACTTGTGTAGGGGAGTCCATGTCTCCCATCAGGTAAAGGAGACTTCCATCCTGAGGTGTAAGGGCTGACACACTCAGCTACACAGGAGTCAGTGTCCACAGACAGTGGGTGTGGGCAGAGAACCCGGCCTGGGAGAGGCCATGGCTGACAGCGGGGAGAAGCTGCTGTTATTATGTCAGGAAATTCTCTCCTTCCCTCCTGAGACAGACTGGGAACTGTCCAGGGAGAAGCTGAGCCCTGGGAGAGTCAGTGCAGTCACTGTGATGAGGATCAGGAGACCCAGGGACACTCTCTCCCCTCTGAGACAGGGGCATCACCCCAGCTGAGGGTTTCTTCTTCCCCAGGACTGAGCCCCAGCCCGAGGGCAGAGGGAGGAGCTGCCCGCGGCCCCTGCACCTGTGCGCAGCAGCGTCTCCTTCCCGAGCTCCAGGAGTGTGCGGAGCCAGTCCATGCACGTGCCCTCCAGGTAGTACTTCTGTCTCTCTGCCTCACCAGCCTGCTCCCACTTGCGTCGGGTGATCTGGGCCACCGAGTCCCCCGCGGTCCAAGTTTTCAGGTCTTGGTTCAGGGCGATGTAATCGCGGCCGTCGTAGGCGTACTGCCAGTACCCGCGGAGGAAGCTCCCGTCCGACCCCATGTCACAACCATACATCCCCTGGAGTGTGTGAGAGCCTGCGGGATGGGAATGAGAATGGAATGGGAAACTGGTCTGAACCTGGGAGTTGGGTCCCGGGACCCAGCGTAGGGACATGGAGAGGTCGTGACCTCCCACCCGGGGTCACTCACCGCCATCGCTCTGGTTGTAGTCCCTGAGCAGGTCCCTCAGGTACTCTTGGAAAAACTGCTTGGAGTCTTTGGCGATCTGTGTCTGCTCCTCCCAATACTCTGTCCCCTCGTGATCCACCCACGGCGCGATCCGCTCTGCCCTAGGATTCTCTGAGTTGCTGTCGAAGCGCACAAACTGTGTGTCGTCCACGTAGCCGACAGCTATGAACCGGGACTCCCTGAGGCCGGGCCGGGACGCAGCAGTGAGAAAATACCGCAGCGAGTGTGAGCCTGTGGGCAGCGCGTGGTGAGACCCCCCCGACTTCCTTCCCGAACCCCGGGCTGGTGCGCGGGCCAGGAGGGGAGCAGGGCACGAGGCTCCAGACGCGAGTGGAGAAGGGGCGGAGGTTCTGGTACAGGACCTAGAGACCAGGATTCCCTGGTGTCGCCCTGCCCCTCCCCGCAGAGCCCGTTTCCCTGACGACCCCACACTCACGCGCGCGGGTCTGGTTCGGGGCCAGGGTGGCCGCCAGCAAGAGGAGCAGCGTGCGCGGCGCCATCGCCCCCATCTGGGATCCGGGGTGTCTGAGTTACAAGGGCTGCGTGGATTTTAGAACTATTGCCCGTGGTGACGCTAGTTGGTTCCCCGGGTTCGTGCCACCCAATGGGGGTGAGACCTGCCAGCGCGTCATCAGTGTCCAGGCAGAAGGACCTGACCCAGGTTAGGAGCAGAAGTGAAACTGGGGAGATGGGGAATCCCCAGCCCTGGGCTTCCCCACCCCTGACCTCACTGCCTGGAGACTAAGACTTGGCCTGAACCCTGTGCTGTGGACAGAGCGCTGTTTGTCATGGTGTTTCTGACCCAGATGCTGTCTGGACATCAGGAGAGACCCACAGGCCAGACTCTCTGTGTCCTCTCCTCCACCCTTCCTCGTCCTTCCTCTCTTCAGAAGTCAGACCCTGGAGTCTTCTAGAAGAAAAGCCACTTCAGGGAATACAATGGCGACAGAAGCAGTTGGGGATGCAGTGGAGAGATTCTTCTCCTTAAAGCAGAGGAGCTGGCCTGCAAGCCCCACACGGACCCCACAGAGACCAGGCTCCTTGTTCACCTCCAGTGAGTGGCTTACACGGCCAAACCTGAGGGCAGGACTCTCATCTGTAAAGAGGAGACTCTGACTCTTCCCTCAGGATCTGTCTTCTCAACTTGAGGGTTAGAGTCAGGCTCCTCTTGTTTCTTCACAGATGGAGTATATCCAGGTAGGTGTGTTTTACAAGGATCTTCATTCAGGTCCTGAGATTGTCCATGTGGGTCAGGGTCATGATCTCAGCACAGGAGATCTCCTTGTCCACTGAATAGAGACCCCTGTGGAGACCACAGACAGCAGGCATTGATCCCTGTCTACACTGCACTTGCCCTGTGTCTACACTTCTATGGTACAGTTGCTTTAGTGACTCAGTCACTGTAGGAGAGGAACTGTAATTAACTATAACACAGAATAATGATGACAGTGTGGTAGAAGTTATGTAATCTCTGACCCTCTCACTCCCTCTCTGACCTTCACTCACACTATGAGCTAATGAGGTGAGGGACATGAATGTCACAGGTGTGTGGGACAGTGGATCTGATAACCAAGTTGGCCCCACAGTTTCTCAGGCCTGTGCACTGTGGACACTGGGAAAAAAATGATTCTCATGCCAGAGAGTACACACTGGTGATGTGAGGTTTCATCCCTGATCTGTGTTGTGAGGAAAGATTAAATCTATACATTTTTTTTTGATTCTGTGGAGTTTGACCTGACCTCTTCTCTGTTTTCCTAGGAACTTGATGTTCTTAGGTTTCACCCTGACTAACCTAAGGATGCAGCTGGTCTTAGGCAGCTCCACAGAAAGGCTCTGTCTCTGTTACTTTTCTTCTTATTTTATTCTGTTTGAGACAAGGTCTGTCTCCACAGCTCTGGCTGTCTTAGAACTCACCATGTAGACCAGGCTGGCCTTGAACTCACAGAGTGTCTTTGCATCCTGAATGTTGGGATTAAAGGCCTATGTCATCATACCTGGCTTCAGTTACATTTCTATGACTATGATAAGACACTGTGACCCCTGCTACTTACAAATGTGTGTTTAATCTGTTCTCTAGTCTCAGAGGGTTTGAGTGCATGATGGGAGAGGAAAGGTGTGGTGGAGCTCACACCTCTATCTGCACACCAGAAGCAGAGGCTCTGGGAACAGTGGGAGTCTCCCCTTCCCCAGCCTCCCAGCAGGGATTTATTGGCCTGCTCTCATGAGGTCACAGCTCAGTGGTGGCAGCCAGATCCCTGCACCCACACTGGCCCTTGCTCTTTTCTGAGACCAGGTTCTTGAGGCACAGGTCTCAGTCATGTGTTGGCCGGTTCCCTCTGCAGTCAAGAGCTGTAGGCATAGGACACAGTGTTCAAGGCGTCCATGTAGCAGTCCATGCACATGGTGATGCATTTCTGCTCTGAGTTATCCAAGGAGCCCCAGGCTTCCTGATGCAGTTCCTGAAACACCTGTCAGTCATCATCTTCAGCAGCTCCTATGCACTGGCTATGGTGATCTGCACTTTCACCTGCTCTATAATGGCCCCCGGTCAGCTTCCCACCTCCTGCGCCATTAAAGTCCAGCCAACCGACTTCCCATGGCTTCCCAGTCTACAGTTACCAATTTGATAAGACACAGTGTCTTATCATATTCCTAGAAAAGCCCACCCAGGTGCCAGAAGCCTGGAAGTTTTTTTAAAACCTCAATGTCCAGCCCCAGTGGCATTTCTCCAACCATGCCACACATACTAATCCTTTCCCAAGAGTTCCATCAGCTGGATATGAAGTATTCATTCCTATGAGCCTGTGTGGCTGTTCTCATTCAAACCAGCACAGCATTCACTATGAAATGTAAAATGCCAGCAGGGTTTTGCAGATGTGTCCATTGCAGTCTGATAGAAATACCCTCAAACAGGGCACTCTGCTGAGTTAGCATCTCCTCCTTAACCTCTGTCTCCTCCTTCTCAGCCCTTCTCTGTCTCTGTCCCTCAGGCCTCACCCCATCAGTGCCAGCACCCCACCCTCCTGAGCTCTGCACTGACCCTGTCTCTTCCTGTGCCTCTAGTATCTCTCAGTGCTCAGCCAGCATGCTGTGAATCAGCTGTGTGGTCTCCTTATGTAAACATTCCAATAGTGGCTGGAGAGATGGCTCAGCAGCTAAGAGCACTTGTTGGTGTTGCAGAGGATCCAGGGTGACTTCCATCAGCACATGGCATCTGTCAACCATCTGTAACTTCAATTCCAAGGAATTCAATGCTAGTGTCCCAGGGGATGAGGGCACAGGGCTGTTTAGACAATGCTGTACCACCATCCAATAAAGCCAGCTCTGGAGCAGGACAGGAACAGATGACTGAAATAGAATGCACTGAAATGGCAATTTCAAAAACAGCATTAAACTAAAACTTGAGAAGATAGTCCATTTCGTGGACCTACTGTGTATAGTGGATCACAACATCTTCCCAAGAAGAAGACACAGTGTGTGCTCATCTATGCACTTGAGCCTGAGTGTTGCTTTTTGATTCATGTGAACAAGAATGATTCTGCTCAATCACTTGCATGGTAACTTGTAACCGACCATGACATCCCAGCATCCAGAGCCTTTCTGCAGGGAGTGATGTCCCCTTTCCCCATCTTCTGTCCCACTTCCGGGGATGCTACTCACAACAACCACAGACTTCAGAGTGCAGTTCATGACCATGAGGGTCTACAAACCCTGCTTGACATTTGCTCTCACTAGAATAGTGTGCAAAGTATTGTGTCATTGTGTCCTTGTTGCAGTGCACACAATGTAATGTGCCACAGGTTTCCCTTCTAGTCCTCTCTTCCCTCCCACACCGTCTTCCAGGTATGAGTCCATAATACTCCTCCAGTTTCATGGATCACCCTTAAACTTCCCATGGTGCATCTTGGTAGTGCACTTGTTAGTTAGTAAGCTAGTTAGTTAGTTTTATTCTGTTTTTTCTTTCTTTATTTTTTTGAGACCATTTCTTTGTCTATCTCTGGCTATTTTGGGACTCAGTCTGTAGACCAAGTTAGCCTTGAACTTAGATTTGCCTGCCTCTGTCTCATAAGTGCTGGGATTAAGAGTGTGTGCTACCACTCGTGACTCAATTTTGTTTATGAGGCAGCTTTTCAGTTTCTTGCAGGCCCTTAGGATCCATTGAACTCATCTGTTTATCAGGCATTGTCTAGACACCCTCAGGATCCTGGTTCCAATGTGGTCCTTGTGATGCTGGCTTAGTGACCTCCTTCTGTGTACTTCAGGTCACCCTCTTACACTTGACCTTAATGTTCATGTTGCCATGGCAGCCTGCATCATCCTAGTCCCCAGCAGTGGGCTTAGGACCAGTGATGTGCCACTCCAGAGACTTCTCAAACAAGATGCAGGGTGATCTCCCACACAGATGCTTTCAGAGTCTCATTTGTGGAATTCCCCCAGGGACAGCCATAACCATGGCATTGGTCCAGGCTTCTTGACTCCAGCTTGCAAGGACATCCAAGAGTGAGTCTCCATGACTCCCTTCTTTGGCCTGTGTTCCAACCACAGGAATGCTGACCCAGGAGCCTGGGAAGCCATGGGCAGGACAAAGCACTGAGCCTGTCTTTTCCCTGACAGTGAATCCATATTACCTTCTGCCTCAGAGCTGCTGTTTGTCCTCCATACTCAATACATTTGTACAGAGTCCAGCTGTGGCTTACATAGACCCTAGAAGGCTTCTCTTTGTACTGAAAACATTATAGAGAAACAGACTGTTGGAGTTTTTGCAGAGGAGCCCTGAAATGCAGTAGAAGGGTGACACACATGCCACTGCTGTCCCTTCAGACTGAACAGTGCTGAGCACTGGGACAGCCCTTCTGTACCCTCACTGTCCAGCATGCCAGGCTTGCACAGTCCTGTTCAGGTCCATCAGTCAGGATTCATGTGGCTTCCACTCTCTCACCCTGAGCAGGGACCTATGTCTGTGCTCCATGCCTTCACTGCAATGGGGACTTGCTGAGGTGTCCCTGGTGGCAGGCAGGGGAGAGTGGTCTGAGAAAAGGAGAGAGCTGTTCCTTCATGTGGAATGTGATACTTGTCTCCCATTCTCATTTCTCCAACACTATCTTTTTGAGTTTATATTTTAATGTTGATTTTCTATGTTTGACTGGAGCCCTTGATAATCAGAAGAGGTGCCATACCCCCTGGGGCAAAAGGTATGGGTGTTTGTGAGACAGCATGTGGGTGCTGAGAACCAAACTCAGTCCTCTGCAAGAGCAGCAAGTGCTCTGAACCACTGAGCCAACTCTATGTTTTTTTTTCAAATTAGTCCTTAAACAATTATCTTACTGTGTGAACAAAGAGTCAGTATTTTGAGAAATCACTTCAGAATCACACAACAGTGTGAAGACTGGATCTTCTTACACTTTGCATTTCTTCATGTCCTCCTCTTTTTCACTTCGTTAGATTGGTGCATTTTCTTTTCCCTATTTAACCATCATTTTGGTTGAAGATATGGGGCTAAAAATCCTACTTCACAGTCACACACAAGGTCGCATGTAACTTTAATTTTTTCCAAGTCTATTTTTAATGATTGTTCTTAAATACTTTAACCACCATTGTAGCCCACCACCCACCAGAGGTAGAAGAAGAGAAAGGTTACGGAGGGAGGGGGAAGTAGACCTGTTTAGAAAGGATTTTTGGAACATCTCCTCTTGTCTTGTGTTGTCTGGAAATTGGCAGTTCAGTTCACAGGTCCACAGAGGCAGCCTGGGGCACTCGAAAACACTTCACGGATACACCAGCAGTCCAGTTTGGGAGAGCAAACACAAATCAAAAGTGGTGACAAGACCTAGCAGAGACAGCCATACCTCAGCCACATTGGCTGGAGTCAGCAGGAAGGACCAGGAGGAATGCCAGGAGAAGTTCTTGCTGTGCCTCTCTCAGCAAATAGACGATGAGGGAACCCTACAAGCCTTGCACAGCTATCTCAATAAGTAAGCCAAGCTCAGTCTCCATCACTGTCTGTCAAGTCCTATTTATACCCTCCAAACATCACATGTCCTCTGCAGGTCTTGCCACAGCACATGCATCTGTCTCAGCTGACATCACTCCACCAATCAGCTGAAGTCTGAGGAACTGGCAGGAAACTGTAGCACACTGTCGGAAGTTTTTTGGTGTGTTTCTCTTTATGTATTCCCTGAAAGTACAGCTCAACCACGAATGTAAGTTGGACCAATACATATGTGTTTTTAGCAAAGAGTCCTTCATCATGTGTCATTTTGCGTGCTTGCTTTAGCAGAACATTCTTTCTCCTGTGTCTGCTTCAGCTAAATGTTCCTTCACCTGTTTGTCCCAGCATAACAACATCCAATGGACTTTCCAAGGAACACTTTAGCTTCCAATTCAGGTTTCTTTAGGTGTAGATGGCTGTGTCAGCTGCTAGTAGAATGAACTGCTTCTCTAAAGTATCCAAGTTTGATTCCCAGATTTCTTATCTGGTGACTCACAACTGCAATTCCAGTGCCAGGAATCTAACACTTCTGGCCCCCGTGGGCACCTTCACTCATGTGCACATATATACACACAGAGACATACATACATTAATAATTAAAAATAATCAAGAAAAAAGAACTGCTATGTCTAATGTCTTCAGATATTATGGACACTCAAGCTTGCTATAACTGTCCCTATAAATACACTTTAAAGCTTTTATAAATATTTATGAATTTTATTTTCTGCATGTGAGCATTTTGCCTGCATGTAGGTGTGTGCAGCACATGGTGCCTACTTCCCTAGGAAGTCAGAGAGGGCATCAGATCCCCAGGAGCTGTAAAGGTGGGTGTTAGCAGCCTTGTAGGAGCTGCTCCAGGGAAAGGGAGGAACTGGAGTTGAGCTACAGGAGAGGGTGGTGTCTGTAGGGAGCAGAGTGAGGCCCTTGTGCACCTCTGTCTTAGTGAAGGTTTCTATTGCTGTGTTAAGACCTCATGATCAAAAGCAACTTGAGGAAGAAAGGGTTTATTTCAGTTTACACTTTCACACCACAGTCTGTCATTGAAGAGATTCAGGAAGAGACTCTAGTTTTGTATCAATATACAAAGATTTATCCCAATGTAATCAAATAAACCTCAAGTTTGTATCAATATACAAATATCTATATCAATGTAAACAAATGTAACTTTAATCTGTATCAATATACAAAGATCTCTACTGATGTAAGTAACATACTTTCGTAAACATATACAATAATTTTGTATCACTTTATAAATTTGTATGTGAGAACAGATTAAATAATTTACCCATGTTTCCTATTATTCCTATGTTATTCCTATATTCACCTTTTTGTCTATGTAAAAAAGAAAGATTTTAAGTGTAACAAAGTAAAAGTGTTTTCAATAATGAAGCTATTTCTGCCAAGCTTTCCAGTGTCAAGCTTGGTTGTATTTGGCAGTCTTTTTTTTTCATATCTTTTATTGGATATTATGATTACATTTCAGATTTTATCCCCTCACCCCATTCCCCCCACCACCCAGGAACTCCCTATCCCATCCTCCCTCCTGCCTCCACAAGGGTATGCCCCCACCTACCCCCTACCCCCACCCACCCTTGAATTCCTCCTCGCTCGGTGTTCAGCCTTCATGGGACCAAGGATCTCCTCTCCCACCCATGCCCGACAAGGTCATCCTCCCCTAAGTATACAGCTGAAGTCATGGGTGCCTCCCTTTGTGTTCCTAGGCTGGTGGTTTAGACCCTGGGGAGCTCTGGTTGGTTGGCACTGTTGCTCTCCTCTTGGGGCCACCAACCCTTTCAGCTCCTTCAGTCCTCCAACTTCTCCATTGGAACCCTTGATCAGATCAATGGGTAGCTACGAGCATCCACCTCTGGATATGTCAGACTCTGGCAGACCTCCGAGGAGACAGCTACATCAGGCTCCGTCCGCATTCACTTCCTGACATCCATATTGGCATCTATCTTTGGTGACTGCACATGAGACGGATACCAAGGTAGAGTGGTCTCCAGACGGCCCCTCCTTGACTTTCTGTTCCACACTTTGTCGCCATATTTGCTCCCTTAAGCATTCTGTCACTCCTTCCAAGTAGGACTGAGGCATCCACACTTGGTCTTCCTTCTTCATGAGCTTCATGTGGTCTGTTAGTTGAATCTTGGCTATTTCAAGCTTTTGGGCTAATATCCGCATATCAGTGAGTAAATACCATGTGTGTGCTTTTGTGATTGGGTTACCTCATATCAGGATGATATTTTCTAGTTCCATCCATTTACCTAAGAATTTCTCGAATTCATTATTTTTAATAGCTGAGTAATACTCCATGTGTAAATGTACCACATTTTTTGTATCCATTCCTCTGTTGAGGGACATCTGGGTTCTTTCTAGCTTCGGTCTATTATAAATAGGCAGTATATTATAAATAAGGCTGCTATGAACATAGTGGAGCATGTGTCCTTGTTATATGTTGGAGCATCTTCTGGGTGTATGCTGAGGAGTGGTATAGCTGGGTCCTCAGGTAATGCTATGTCCAGTTTTCTAAGGAACTGCCAGACTGATTTTCAGAGTGGTTGTACCAGTTTGCAACCCCACCAACAATGGAGGAGTGTTCCTCTTTCTCCAGATCCTTGCCAGCATCTACCATTGCTTGAATTTTTTATCTTAGCCATTCTGACTGGTGTGAGGTGGTATCTCAGGGTTGTTTTGATTTGCATTTCCCTGATGACTAAGTATGTTGAGCATTTCTTAAGGTGCTTCTTGGCCATTCTAATTTCCTCAGTTGAGAATTCTTTGTTTAGTTCTGTGCCCCACTTTTTAATAGGGTTATTTGGTTTTCTGAAGTATAATTTCTTGAGTTCTTTGTATATCTTGGATATTAGCCCTCTATCGGATGTAGGATTGGTAATGATCTTTTCCCAATCTGTTGGTTGCTGTTTTGTCTTATTGACAATGTCCTTCGCCTTACAGAAGCTTTGCAATTTTATGAGGTCCCATTTGTCAATTCTTAATCTTAGAGCATAAGCCATTGGTGTTCTGTTCAGGAACTTTTCCTCTGTGCCTAAGTATTCGAGGGTCTTCCCCACGTTCTTTTCTATTAGTTTCAGTGTATCTGGTTTTAAGTGAAGGTCCTTTATCCACTTGGACTTGAGCTTTGTACAAGAGGATAAGAATGGATTGATTTGCATTCTTCTACATGCTGACCTCCAGTTGATCCAGCACCATTTGTTGAAAATGCTGTCCTTTTCCCACTGGATGGTTTTAGCTCCTTTGTCAAAGATCAAGTGACCATAAGTATGTGGGTTCATTTCTGGATCTTCAGTTCTATTTCATTGATCTTCCTGCCTGTATCTGTACTAATACCATGCAGTTTTTATCACTACTGCTCTGTAGTACAGTTTGAGGTCAGGGATGGTGATTCCCCCAGAAGTTCTTTTATTGTTGGGAATGGTTCTTGCTATCCTGAGTTTTTTGTTATTCCAAATGAATTTGCAAATTGCTCTTTTTATCTCTATAAAGAATTGATTTGGAATTTTGATGGGGATTGCATTGAACCTGTAGATTGCTTTTGGCAAGATGGCCATTTTTACTAAGTTAATCCTGCCAATCCAAGAGCATGGGAGATCTTTCCATCTTCTGAGATCTTCTTCGATTTCTTTCTTCAGAGACTTGAAGTTCTTGTCATACAGATCTTTCACTTGCTTGGTTAGATTCACTACAAGATATTTTATATTATTTGTGACAATTGTGAAGGGTGTCATTTCCCTAATTTCTTTTTCAGCCTGTTTATCTTTTGAGTAGAGGAAGGCTACTGATTTGTTTGAGTTGATTTTATATCCAGCCACTTTGCTGAAGTTGTTTATCAGGTTTAGGTGTTCTCTGGTGGAAGTTTTAGGGTCACGTAAGTATACTATCATATCATCTGCAAATAGTGAAATTTTGACTTCTTTCTTTCCTATTTGTATCCCTTTGACTTCCTTTTGTTGTCTAATTGCTCTGGCTAGAACTTCCAGTATTATACTGAATAGGTAGGGTGAGAGTTGGACAGCCTTGTCTAGTTCCTGATCTTAGTGGGATTGCTTCAAGTTTCTCTCCATTTAGTTTGATGTTGACTACTGGCTTGCTGTAATTGCTTTTATTATGTTTAAGTATGGGCCTTTCCAAGACTTTTAACATGAAGAGGTATTGAATTTTGTCAAATGCTTTCTTGGCATGTAGTGAGATGATCATGTGGTTTTTTCTTTGAGTTTATTTATGTAGTGGATTACATTGATGAATTTCCAAATACTGAAATATTCCTGCATTCCTGGGATAAAGACTACTTGATCATGATGGATGATTGTTTTGATGTGTTCTTGGATTCGGTTTGCAAGAATTTTATTGAGTATTTTTGCATCAATATTCATAAGTGAGATTGGTCTGTAGTTCTCTTTCTTTGTTTGGTCTTTGTGAGGTGTAAGTGTAGCTTCATAGAACAAATTGGGTATTGTCCCTTCTGTTTCTATTCTGTGGAATAGTTTGAAGAGAATTGGTATTAGGTCTTCCTGAAAGGTCTGATAGAATTCTGCACTAAACCCGTCTGGTCCCAGACTTTTTTGGTGGGGAGATTTTTAATGACTGCTTCTATTTCTTTAGGGGTTATGGGACTATTTAGATGGCTTATCTGTTCCTTGTTTAACTTTGATACCTGGTATCTGTCTAGAAGATTGTCCATTTCATCCAGATTTTCCAATTTTGTTGAGTATAGGCCTTTGTAGTAGAATCTGATGATTTTTTAAATTTCTTCAGTTTCTGTTGTTATGTTTCCCTTTTCAGTTCTGATTTTATTAATTTGGATACTGTCTCTGTGCCCTTTGATTAGTCTGGCTAAGGGTTTATCTATCTTGTTGATTTTCTCAAAGAATCAGCTCCTGGTTTTGTTGATATTTTGTATACTTCTTTCTGTTTCTACTTGGTTGATTTCATCTCTGAGTTTGATTATTTCCTGTCATCTACTCCTCTTGGGTATATTAGCTTCTTTTTGTTCTGATGCTTTCAGATGTGCTGTCAAGTTGTTAGTATATGCTCTCTCCAGTTTTTTTTTTTTTGTAACCACTTATAGCTATGAGTTTTCCTCTTAGCACTGCTTTCATGGAGTCCCACAAGTTTTGGTATGATGTGTCTTCACTTTCATTAAATTCTAAAAAGCCTTTAATTTCTTTCTTTACTTCTTCCTTGACCAAGTCATCATTGAGTAGAGCATTGTGCAGTTTCCACGTGTATGTGTGCTTTCTGTTGTTTTTGCCATTATTAAAGATCAGCCTTAGTTCATGGTGGTCTGATAGGGTGCAAGGGATTATTTTAGTATTTTTGTATCTGTTGAGGCCTGTTTTGTGACCAATTATATGGTCTATTTTGGAGACGGTACCATGAGGTGCTGAGAAAAAGGTATATTCTTTTGTTTTAGGATGAAATGTTCTATAGATATCAGTTAAATCCAATTGGTTCATAACTTTTGTTGTTTCATTGTGTCTCAGTTTAGTTTTTTGTTTCCATGATCTGTCCATTGCTGAGAGTGGGGTGTTGAAGTCCCCCACTATTATTGTGTGAGGTACAATGTATGCTTTGAGCTTTAGTAAAGTTTCTTTTATGTATGTGGGTGCCCTTGCATTTGGGGCATAGATGTTCAGAATTGGGAGTTCTTCTTGGTACATTTTTCCTTTGATGAGTATGTAGTGTCTTTCCTTATCTTTCTTGATTACTTTTGGTTGAAAATCAATTTTATTTTATATTAGAATTGCTACTCCTGCTTGTTTCTTGGGACCATTTGCTTGGAAGATTGTTTTCCATCCTTTTATTCTGAGGTAGTGTCTGTCTTTGTCACAGTGGTGCGTTTCCTGTATGCAGCAAAATTCTGGGTCCTGTTCATGTATCCAGTCTGATAGTCTACGTCTTTTTATTGGAGAATTGAGTCCATTGAAAATAAGAGATATTAAGGAAAAATGATTGTTGCTTCCTGTTATTTTTGTTATTAGAGGTGGAATTATGTTTGTGTAACTATCTTCTTTTGGGGTTGTTGGAAGACTACTTTCTTGCTTTTTTTTGGTTGTAGTTTCCCTCCTTGTGTTGGAGTTTTCCATCCATTATCCTTTGAAGTGCTGGATTTGTGGGAAGATATTGTGTAAATTTGGTTTTGTCATGGAATATCTTGGTTTCTCCATCAATAGTGATTGAGAGTTTTGCTGGGTATAGTAGTCTGGGCTGGCATTTGTGATCTCTTAGGGTCTGTATAATATCAGTCCAGGATCTTCTGGCTTTTATAGTCTCTGGTGAGAATTCTGGTGTAATTTTTATAGGTCTGCCTTTATATGTTATTTTGCCTTTTTCCCTTACTGCTTTTAGTATCTTTTCCTTGTTTTTTGTATTTGATGTTTTGATTATTATGTGACAGGAGGTATTTCTTTTTTGGTATAGTCTATTTGGGGTTTAGTAGGCTTCTTGTATATTTAAAGACATCTCTTTCTTTAGGTTAGGGATGTTTTTCTCTATAATTTTGTTGAAGATATTTACTGGCCCTTTAAGTTGGGAGTTTTCACCCTCATCTATACCTATTATCCCTAGGTTTGGTCTTCTCATTGGGTCCTGGATTTCCTGGATGTTTTGTGTTAAGAGCTTTATGCATTTCACATTTTCTTTGACCATTGTGTCAATGATTTCCATGGTATCTTCTGCACATGAGATTTTCTCTTCTATCTCTTGTATTCTGTTGGTGATGCTTGCGTCTATGAGTCCTGATCTTTTTCCTAGGTTTTCTATCTCCAGGGTAGTCTCCCTTTGGGATTTCTTTATTGTTTCTACTTCCATTTTTAGATCCTGGACAATTTTGTGTAATTCCTTCACCTGTTTGGTTGTGTTTTCTTGCATTTCTTTAAGGGCTTCTACCTGTTTACCTGTGTTCTCCTCAAATTCTTTGAGAGTGTTGTTTATGTCCTTTTTAAAGTCCTCTAACATCACCATGAGAAGTGAGTTTAATTCTGAATCCTGCTTTTCCGGTGTGATGTGGTGTTCAGGACTTGCTATGGTGGGAGAACTGGGTTGTGGTGAAGCCAAATGGGTTGTGGTGAAGCCAAATAACTTTGGTTTCTGTTGTTTACATTCTTACTCTTGCTTTTTGCCATTTAGTTAGCTCTAGTGCTACCTGCACTCACTGGTTCTGACTGGAGCCTGCCTTTCCAGTTATCTTGGTTGTGTCAGAACTCCTCGAGGTCTGGATGTCTCTGTGATCCTGAGCTCCATCTATTCTGGGTACAGTGGCTCCTCTAGGATATTTCAGGATATGGAGTCTCCACGGTAGTAGGCCAGCTAGGTGTTTGCTGCTCTGAGTATAGTCGCTCCTTTAGGATGTCTCAGGATATGGTGTCTGCTGCTCTGAGTTCAGTGGCTCCTCTAGGCTGCTTTGGGATATGGTGTCCCCTGCTCTGAGATCAATGGCCTCTCTAGGATGTCTCCTGATGTGGTTTCCACATGGGAGCAGACCAGCTGGGTGTCTGCTCCAGCCACCAGGATCCAGGCGAGGGGCAGAAGGGCGTATTTGTCAGTCTTAGGATTCAGTATTTTTGAGTTCAGAGTTCCATAAAATGTTCATGTCAGTTTTCTATGAACTCAGGAATTTGAATGTCCTGGGCAATGTGTAGTCTGGAGCTGACTGATGGGTGATGTTTGCCACTTTAGCAGCAATCCTGTCTATGTATAACATAGCAGTCAACACAAAGATGTCCACTGTTTGCACAGGACCTGGCAGAAGAGGAATGGGGCAGTTTATCCCAGTAGTTAGTGTTAACACAATCCAGGTGAATCTGCCCTTGGTGGACAGTGTCATCCTTCATGCTCTTCCAGTCTAACATATTTAAATCTTGAGACAACATATGAACAAACATGTGTGCAGATACACATTTCTTCAATACCATTGTCTCCTTCTCTGCTGGGAAGAAGATTTCTAATCAGAGCCTGTGTCTGAACCCTGCACAGCAGTAAACCCTGTCTGCACTGTGTGTTACTGTGTACACACTCCTAAGAAATGGTTGCTGCATCGACTGCAGTAAGAGAATAACAGTTGCATGCAGAATGCTGAGAACAGAATAATGAAATAGATGTGATTTAGTTCCTCCCCCTCCCCACTGCCCTGCACTCACCCCTGTGTTGGTGGGAGATGACAGATGAACTGAACTGAGGTGATGAATGCCTGAGGCATTAGGACAGTGAATTTATACATCTGACAGCTGATTTGGCCACTGAGCACCTCAGCCCTGTGCATTGAGAACCTTGTGGACACTGGACAGAGGAGGCAAAGGTCTCACACCAGCTGCGACAGGAACTTCATCCCATGGAAAGAAATCTAAAACATATAATAACATGTGTGTCACTTATTTCTACCAAGTTTGCCTTATTACTTTTAGATCATAGATAACCCCATTTCAGTAAAGCTGTAGATGGCGATACCTCCTGATAAGAGTCACATTTCAGTACCGTTTGTCTCTGACCTTGGCCATCACTCCAGTTCCTGGACTAGCTTTTAAAATAAACACAAATCTAAAGTAGACTCATCCATTCAAACTTGAAATCTTCTCTAAAGTTAATACCAAGATCTTCAGAGCCAGGGAATGACAGTGGCCATGGGCACAGCAAGAGGACCAAGAGGACCAGATCTGAGATGAGAGCTTGTGGATCCCTCCTCTGTGTGGATCCTGCAATCCAGGGTTAGCTGAGGAAAAATGGGAAAGATGGGGAGAACTCCACGAAGGGCTCTGGAAGGAGGCAGGAGCTCAGGAGAGTTTAGTTCATCGGTGTAGCCCACAGTATCCTGAGAGTAGAGTCATTGTGTGTCTACGGGGACAAGAACATGAAAAACACCTCCTACGAGTGCCATATTTGGGCATCAATGAGGACAGCAAGACAGGAAGCACTCACAGGAACAAGAATAGTCCCAGTCCTCCATACAAACTAAAAACACAAGAAATAAACACAGAAGACAAAGTAAAGAGCCACAGTCAGGACAGCAGCCTGGGCTGCTCATCATCCTGGGGACAGGACAAGGCTCTGGCCATCCTGTGTCCCTGTGATCACAGACCCTCAGCATGTGTTTTACAGTAATGAAAAGAACACAACTCAGAGGAGACAGAGGTGAGTGTGACCTCGTCTCAGATAACAGTGATCTCATCTGGGTACATCCTCACTTACACTCAGCTCCTACAGCCTCATCCTGTCCCACCAGATACACACAGAATAGTGACGCAGGTTCTGGAAGGTTCTCCATCTGCCATTTATTTCCTCCACAAACTCTAAGTATTTTCAATCCCTTATTTACCTGTCAATCAACCCTGATGACAAGGATGTGAACAATCAAGTTCACATTCAGATTCTTATTCTCAATGAAGAAGTGAGGAGCTGCAGTTCAGGGCAGCATGGAGCTGACAAGATGCAGATGGCCCCTAGACCAGAAAGTTGGCTGTGGAAGGAAACACAGGCAGTGCAAAGACAGGGCCCTGATGTGCAGGGCAGACTGGGCTCCCCAGTTCTTCACATTGAGCCCACGAGCTCACAGGGAACATTAGACACTGTTGTCTAAGTAAACCTGAGGGCTCTCCACATCACAGGAGAGACCTGAACACATCTTCTGTCACTCAGTCCACTCCAGGATGCTGTCTCATGCTAGAGAACAAGAGTCATGAACAATCACTATAAAGACAACTTTCCAACAACCCAGTACTCACAGGGGATTCTGAGGTCCCTAGAACCCAATCATGTCCATATTGTCTCTTCCCAAGCTAAAACCCTATGTCCCCTTTACAATCTGGGAAGGATATATCAGAGCTCTTGGAGCTGTCACTGCCTAGGGTAACACCAAACAAATATATATGTATATGTGTAAATTTATGCTTATATATGAATATGTATAAGTATATGTATTTGTATATATACATGTGTATGTATTCATACCACTATACAACTCAGGACCCCAGAAGACTTCTCTGGAGAAGCTATTATGGATTCCCAGAGCTCCCAACATCCTTAGCTTCACTCCCAACATCCAAGCTTCACTTACTTTTCAAAAAATAAAGAAAGAAAAGAAAAAAGAATGTAAGAAATAAGCCTGGTAGTGATGGTGCACACCTTTAATCCCAGCACTTGGGAGGCAGAGGCAGGCGCATTTCTGAGGTAGAGGCCAGCCTGGTCTATAGAGTGAGTTCCAGGACAGCCAGGGCTACCCAGAGAAACCCTGTCTCAAAAAAACCAAATTAAACCAACACAACAACAAAAATAACAAAGAAGGTACAAAATAACAAAAAAGAAAAGACAGGTTAAAAAAAAAAGAAAAAGAAATTTCAAAGTTTATATTCCTCCAGGGTACCCCATAAGGGCTCATGTGACCATTCTCCATTGTAGGAATAGATCGAATTGGGTTGTTGAAGTGATGCAAACACAAAAGACAAGTAGGGATCTGTGAGAATGTATTCTTTGTTAAGTTCTACAAACTGGGGGAACCAGCACAGTGTAATGAAGTCCATGTCTCCTATCAGGTAAAGGAGACTTCCGGTCCTGAGGTGTAAGGGTTGACACACTCAGCATGACAGGAGTCGGTGTCCACAGATAGTGTGTGGGGGCAGAGAACCCGGCCTAGGAGAGCCCATGGCTGACAGCAGGGAGCCCCTGCTGTTATGTCAGTAAATCCTCTCCTTCCCTCCTGAGACAGACTGGGAACTGTGCAGGGAGAAGGCTGAGCCCTGGGAGAGTCAGTGCAGTCACTTGATGAGGATCAGGAGACCCAGGGACACTCTCTCCTCTCTGAGACAGGGGCATCACCCCAGCTGAGGGTTTCTTCTTCCCTAGGACTGAGCCCCATCCTGAGGGCAGAGGGAAGAGCTGCCCGCGGCCCATTCACCTGCGTGCAGCAGCATCTCCAAATATCCGAGGAGCCACTCCACGCAGTTGCTCTCCAGGTAGACCCTGATTCTCTCTGCATCACCAACCTGCTCCCACTTGTATCGGGTGATCTGTGTTGCCATGTCCGCCGCTGTCTGTGAGGAGCAGGTGCAGCAGCTTGGCCAGCTAAAATGGCGCCTGGGCCAAATCTTATAAATGGCACCTGTCAAATCTTATGAATGGCATTTGAGCGCTGCTTCTTGGCAGTTTGTGCTCCGTGCACCTTTCCCTAACTGAGCCACAACTGCAGAACTACTACGCAGACTAGCTGCCACAAGAATCGGGCTGTTTGAGGTGCACCAATGAGGCATGCCCATGAGGCAGGTGCTGATTGGGACAGGCAGGGGTATAAAAGGACGGCCATTAAGGGGCTGAGGGAAGAAGGACTTCCAGAGAGGAGATTGTAAAGGATCCTGAATAAACTGCATTTAGAAGAACTCTGACTTGCATCGTTCCTCTCTGCTGGTCAGATAGAGAAGCGACAAATGATGGCCCGTATGGGGAGTTCAGAACTCAACGCAGTCAGGGCAGCTAGCTGGTAAGTTCCCAGGTAAGTGGGACAAAAGAAAGTTCTCGGTTCAGAGACTATAAAGTTCCCAGGCAAGTGGGACAAGGGCTAGTTCTCGGTTCAGAGACTATAAGGTTCCTGGTTTTGGGACAAGTTGAACAAGTTGTACCATGGGAAATTCATCATCTTCACAGTCGCTGTAACATGCTCTTCGTGGCTTGCTAAAAGTGAGAGGGGTTGATCTTAAAAGGGCAACTGTGGAAAAATTTTTACAGGCTGTAGATGAGGTTGCACCCTGGATTTCAGTTTCGGGGCACCTCACACTACCCAGTTGGGAGAAGTTAGGAAGAGATCTTAAATCAGCTGAAGAAAAAGGAAAACTAGCCAGCGGAGTAAACCCTATTTGGAAACTGGTGAGATCTTACATTGAGAACAGAGAAGGGAAATGCACTGCAGAGTTTGAGAAGGGTAGCTATGCGCTAGAGCAACTGAAAGAGGAGCGATCTCAAAAGTCTGAGAGTGAAGAAAGTTCTGAGGAAGAGGTTTCCGAAGCTAAGTTAGAGAGGCTGGCGTAAGACCTAGAGGAAGTGAAACTGGATATAGAACCCTCTGCGCTGAGGCCACCTCGGCCACCTCCATATGCTCCTACTGGAGAATCAGGATGGAGTTTTTGCCCTGAATCCTGGAGGGAACTACGGGCTCAGTGTTTCCCAGTATTTCAAGATGCCCAAGGTAATTGGCACCATGAGCCTCTTGATTGGAAAGTTATTCAAAGACTGGCCGAGGGGGTCAGAGCATACAGCATTAGTGCAGCTTTTGTGGTTTCTCAACTGGAGGCCCTCCATAGATATTGCATGACACCCAGTGATTGGCAGAATTTGGCTAGAGCTTGTTTATCTCCTGGCCAATACTTAGATTGGAAGGCCTACTTTATAGAGCTCTCAGCGGAGCAGGCTGTTGTAAATGCCACTAATGGCCAGCAGGCCTGGAACCAGGACATGTTGTTGGGCCAAGGCAGATTTGCAAATCAACAAACAAATTACCCTTTGCAGGTATATGAGCAAATCAATAATATAGGGACTAGAGCATGGAAATCTCTTCCCAATAGAGGTGAGGTGTCAGGAAACCTAACCAAGATTGTTCAGGGATCGGCAGAGCCATTTGCCGACTTCATGGCTAGAATGGTGGAGACAGGGGGAAGAATTTTTGGGGATCCTGACGCAGCTATGCCACTATTAAAGCAACTGATTTTTGAACAATGTACCAGAGAATGTAGACAGGCTATTAATCCTTATAAAAGCAAAGGGCTAGAGGTGTGGATGAAAATTTGTAGAGGCCTCTTTCTAATGCCGGGTTGACAGCCACTGTTATGCAGATGACCCGAAGTCAAAACAACCCTAAAAGTGGAAAATGTTTTAAATGCGGTCAACTGGGACATTTAAAACGACAGTGTCCCCAATTTCAAGTCCCGGATGGCCCCAGAGCAAGGGTGCCTAGTCTTTGCCCTAGATGTAAAAAGGGGAACCACTGGGCGAATGAATGCAGATCTGTAAAGGATATCAATGGACAGCCTATCAATGCTGGATATAGAGGAGCCAGGCCAAAAAACTTGCCACAGGGCCCCCGACCTCAGGGCCCTCAAATATATGGAGCAGTAGCCGAGAGTTGGCCAAGCCTGAGGCCTCCAATGCAATGGGATCACCATGGTGAGCCACAGCAGCAAGTGCAGGACTCGACCTCTGTTCCACCTCCAGACTCGCATTAACACCTCAGATGGGCCCTCAATTGGTTGACACAGATTTTTCAGGGACTGTTACCATCCAACACAGTGGGTTTGATTATAGGAAGGAGCTCCATCACTTTGCAGGGTTTAATAATTCATCCTGGGATGATTGGTCCAAACTATATGGGAATAGTAAAGATTATGGTGTCCTCCCGTAGAGGAGTGTCCGCCATTTCTCCTGGAGATAGAATAGCACAGATGTTACTATTACCCAATTGCCATGATCAATTTCCTGCAAAGAATGAGCGAGGACCCAAAGGTTTTGGCTCTACTGGAACTGATTCCATATTTTGTTCCCTGAATCTTGATTCTCGGCCCTTAATAAATTTATTTATAGAAGGAAAATCAATTTCTGGCCTCTTGGATACTGGCGCTGATCGCAGCATAATCAGTATTAAGGATTGACGCAAAGGGTAGCCTAAACAAAACTCAAATCAGATGTTAAGGGGATTAGGATATGCCAAGGAGCCTGAGATTAGTTCTTGATTGTTACACTGGAGAGATGATGAAGGACATTCTGGAGTTTTCCAGCCTTATGTTATGGGGCTTCCTGTTTCTTTATGGGGAAGAGATCTCCTGAAAGACATGGGCTATGTGTTAACTAATGAGAAGGAATATAACCCACAATCTTGTCACATAATGTCTGGCATGGGTTACCTTCCAGGAAAAGGACTGGGGAAAAGATTGCAGGGACGAATGTCTCCCATGCCCGTAAAACAGAAGCAAGATAGAACTGGAGTGGGTTTTTCATAGGGGCCACTGAGGATGTTCTTCCCATGTCGTGGAAATCTGAGGAGCCCATGTGCGTTCCTCAGTGGCCACTCCCCTCAGAAAAATTACAAGTTGTACAAGAGCTGATAAAAGAACAATTATTGTTAGGTCATCTGCAGCCATCTACATCACCTTGGAATGCACCCATTTTTGTGTTAAAGAAAAAATCTGGGAAATGGAGGCTTCTACATGATTTAAGAGAAATTAATAAACAAATGATTTTGATGGGACCAGTACAATGAGGTCTGCCTTTACCCTCTGCATTGCCCCAAAATTGGCCTGTCATAGTTTTAGATATTAAAGATTGTTTCTTTTCAATCCCATTGCATCAAAAGGATGTGGCTAGGTTTGCTTTTACAGTCCCTTCCATGAATCATGCAGAGCCAGATCAGTGAAATGAATGGGTTGTATTGCCACAAGGCATGGCCAACAGTCCCACTATGTGTCAACTGTATGTTGATGCCGCCTTGAAAGAAGTCAGACAGAATTTTTTGAAAATCAAATGTTATCATTATATGTATGATATTCTTGTTGCTGCCCCTACCAAGCAGATGCTTGATGAAGCCTATAGAGCTGTTGTGTTAAGTTTAAGAAAGAAACTGTTAGTGATAGCTCCTGAGAAGGTACAAAAGGGCTCTGTGGTTAATTATTTAGGAACAAAAATATCTTTAGGACAAGTAATTCCTCAAAAAATCCAGATTTGCACAGATAATTTGTGTACCTTGAATGATTTTTCAAAGATTGTTGGGAGATATACAGTGGCTTAGACCCTATCTCTCATTGTCTAATAAACAATTACAGCCATTATATGATATTTTACCAGGTGATTCGGACCTCAACTCCCCTAGACATTTAATTAATGAAGCTAGAATGGCATTAACATTAGTGGAAAAGGGTATACAAGATGCAGCCTTAAGGCGTAGAGATGAATCCCAGGATATTACATTATGCATATTGCCAACTGAATGTCAGCCTACAGGAGTATTATGGCAAGGGCCTCCTTTACTTTGGGTGCATCTGAAAATTTCTCCTGCTCAGACACTCACTCATTATCCAACTGCAGTAGCCCAATTAGCCATGCTGGGAATTCGTCAGAGTGTTCAACACTTTGGCATCCTACCTACAAGCCTAATTGTACCATATACAGCCACCCAACTCAAAGTATTGACGGCCACTGTGGATTATTGGGCAATTTTGAGATGTACTTTTAATGGGACAATGGATAATCATTTTCCAAAGGACCCTATACTACAAATGAATAATGCACATCCCATGGTCTTTCCACGGACCACTCATAGAAAGCCTTTGTTAAATTGCCCTACTATTTTTACAGATGGTTCTAAGACAGGATGTGGAGCGTTTTTGGTTGCAGGAGCATTGCCTGTAACCATCCAATTTCCTCCAGCATCCCCTCAAGTTATAGAATTACAGATTGTGATAAAGGTTTTTGAACAATTTTCTCATTCCTTTAATTTGATATCTGATAGTCAATATGTAGTAAATTCTATTAAACAATTGGAAATTGTAGGTAAAATAAACCTAAAGTCCACCATAGGAGAGTTACTTACCCAATTGCAATTTCTTATTTGGAATAGGGAACAACCCTTTTTTGTTCAACATATTTATGCCCATACTGGTTTACCTGGTCCATTGACTGAAGGGAATGATATTGTTGATAAAGCTTCAAAGACCTGTTTTAATGTTGCAAATTTTGTGCTCTATGATTCCCTGGAGTTAGCAAGACACTTTCATAGCCAGTTTCATCTAAATTCTAAAACCCTATCATCTCCCTTTGGCATTCCTCGTGCTGATGCTAGAGATATAGTGAAAGCTTGTCAAGCTTGTGCCCCATTGTTACCCCAGATGGGAATCGGGGTTAATCCCCGAGGCCTATGCCCCCTACATTTATGGCAAATGGATATCACCCATTTTCCTGAGTTCGGAAGATTAAAATATATTCATGTATCTATGGATACTTCTTCTGGAATTATGTTTGCCTCCCTGCATTCTGGGGAGAAGGCTTGCCATATCATTGCTCATTGTTTTGAAGCCTGGGGAGCCTGGGGTATGCTTAAATGTTTAAAGACAGATAATGGATCAGCATACACCTCTACTTCTTTTATGTCCTTTTGTAAGACCATGGGAGTTCACCTTAACCATGGTTTGCCCTATAATCCTCAGGGGCTGAACGGGCATACCGCACCCTAAAGGAATGTCTTCTTAAACGAAGAGGGGGAATAGCCTCCGGCCGCAAGCCTAGAGAGAGAGTGGCTATAGCCCTCTTTACCCTAAATTTTTTGACTCTGGATAAGCAGGGATGGTCTGCAGCTGATCGCCATGCTGATCCCGATGCTACCCATAAAGGCATGGTAATGTGGAAGGACATATTGACAGGAAAATGGAGTGGCCCTGACCCAGTATTGGTGTGGGCGAGAGGGTCTGTTTGTGTGTTTCCTCAGGATCAACATTAGCCAATTTGGGTTCCAGAAAGACTTACCAGGGTTATACAGCAAGAAGACAGGAATGGAGATGCCAAGGAAGACTCTACTGCTGATGTGGATGCTACCAGCGATAAGGAGCAATGCTAGTTTTTGTTATGGAAGTCTCACCTTTGAAAGCTCAGTATTTCTTTTATATGTGTTACCTCTGTGCCTTTTCAGAATATAAGCCATGCTAGTAATCTTTCCAAAAGCCTTTCTCAGTTCCTTACAGGAAATTGATCAAGAGAATTCGAGGGAATGTTGAGAGAATTACGACAGTCCATTGTTCACATTAACTCGATCAGAGTGGACGCCTCCCTGGCCTCTGGATTGACCAGCTGGACTCTTCAAGCAATGTCCCACATCAAGGAGTGGGTGGGAATGGGGGAGGTTGCTATGTGCCTGATCCCAATCAGTTGCCTTGCCTTTTGGTGCATGTGTCAGATGAAAGCCCAACAGAAAACATCTCAGAACAAGCATTTGCAGCAGTGAAGACAGACAATCTCCTCAAGTGTGGCTTGGCATGCTAGAGAGGTAGTCAATGACGGGTAAGACTCCTTGGGCATGTTATCAACCTAAGACAGGGACAAAACCAAAGCTGTTTGACTCCTCATGACGGGTAAGGAGCGTTGCTTACAAGGGGCAACCTAAGACAGGCACTCTCTCTGCCAAAATTAATAAATAAGGGGGAATTGTGAGGAGTGGATTCGGCAGCGCGGCCAGCTAAAATGGTGCCTGGGACAAATCTTATGAATGGCACTTGAGCGCTCCTTCTTGGCAGTTTGCGTGCTGTGCGCCTTTCCCTAACTGAGCCACAACTGCAGAACTACTGCCACAAGAATCGGGCTGTTTGAGGTGCACCAGTGAGGCATGTCCACGAGGCAGGTGCTGATTGGGACAGGCAGGGGTATAAAAGGACGGCCATTAAGGGGCTGAGGGAAGAAGGGTTTCCAGAGAGGAGATTGTAAAGGATCCTGAATAAACCACGTTGAGAAGAACTCTGAGACTTGCATTGTTCCTGTCTGCTGGTCAGACAGAGAAGCAACAGCTGTCCACGTTTTCAGGTCTTCATTCAGGATGATGTAATAATCACAGTTATCATAGACAAACTGCATGTAACCTTGGAGGAGGCTCAGGTCCGACCCCAAGTTGAGGAACAGCTCCTGGAGTATGTGAGAGCCTGCTGGACCCGTGGTCAGCCCTGCCCATCCTGGCCCCGCCCACCCACCCCGGCCCCGCCCACTCACCCCGGCCCCGCCCACTCACCCCGGCCCTACCCCCAGGCCACTCCACCTGCGGACTTCTCCAAACTGAAAGGGAAGGCAGTCAGGAGTTAGTTGGTTTTGCTCCCGAACTTTTGATTTGGGACCCAGGACATTTCCAGGCCCTGTGTAGGACTTGGAGGGTTCGTGACCTCCGACCCAGGGTCATTCACTGCCTTCACTCTGGTTGTAGTAGCCTAGAATGTTCCTGAGGCTCACTCGAAATCTCTGCTCATGCTCTTGGCTCTCCATGTGTTCCACTCCAAATACTCCGGGCCTCCTGCTCCACCCACTGCAAGCTCGGGTCTTATCTCGGATTCTCCGTGTCCCTGTTGAAGCGCATGAACTGCACTTCAGTCATCCACGTAGCCGACAGTGATGTATCAGGGCTCCCTGAGGCCTTCAGGGACAGGGCAGTGTGGAAATACCGCAGCGAGTGTGAGCCTGGGGGTGGCGCACGGTGAGACCCCGACCTCCTCCCGGAGCCCCGGGTGGGTGCACATGTCGGGAGGGGAGCAGGGTGCGGGCTCAGGACGCGGGTGGAGAAGGGTTGGAGGGTCCGATGGGCGATGCGGGTACGTGGCTTCCCCGGTGCCGCCCCCCCCCCCACACACACACCCTGCAGAAGCTGTTTCCCTCCTGACCCCACACTCACCGGCGGGGGTCTGGGTCGTGGCCAGGGCGACGCCAGCAGCAGAAGCAGCGTGCGTGGAGCCATAGCCTTATCTGAGATCCGGGCCTCTGGGGCCTGGAGGGCTGCATGGACTTCATAACCAGTGTCTGCATGGATGCTCATTGGTTCCCTGGGATCGTGTTACAGGGAGAGAACTGCTTGTGTCATCAGTGTCCGGGCAGACCTGACAGAATAGGAGCAGAAGTGAAACTGGGAAGATGAGGAATCCCCACCCCTGACCTCACCGCCTGAAGACTAAGACTTGGCCTGAACCCTGTGCTGTGGACAGAGCGCTGTTTGTCATGGTGTCTCCGAGTTCTGACCCAGGAGCTGTCTGGACACCAGGAGAGACCCGCAGGCCAGACTCTCTGTGTCCTCTCCTCCACCCTTCCTCTTCCTTCTTCTCTTCAGAAGTGAGACCCTGGAGTATTCTAGAAGAAAAGCCACTTCCGGGAATACAATGGCGACACAAGAGATTGGGGATGCAGTGGAGAGATGCTTCTCCTTAAAGCAGAGGCGCTGGCCTGTAAGTCCCACACAGACCCCACAGAGACCAGGCTCTGTTCACCTGGAGAGTGTCTCACACTGCCAGGCCTGAGTGACTCTCAACTGTAAAGAGGAGGCTTTTCCTCTTCCTTCAGGATTCTGTCTCCTTAACCTTGGACTGAGACTCAGACTCCTCCTGTTTCCTCACAGATGAACTATCTGTAGCTCCAGGTGGGTGTGGTTGACAAAGGTCTCCATTCCTAGTCCTGGGTTTGTCCTTGTGGACCTTTGTCTCAGCACAGCAGACCCCCTTGTCCACTGGGATGAAACCCCTGTGGAGACCACAGACAGCAGGCATTGATCCCTGTCTACACTGCACTTGCCCTGTGTCTACACTTCTATGGTACAGTTGCTTTAGTGACTCAGTCACTGTAGGAGAGGAACTGTCACCAACACAGAATAATGATGACAGTGTGGTAGCAGTTATGTAATCTGTGACCCTCTCACTCCCTCTCTGACCTTCACTCACGCTATGAGCTGATGACGTGAGGGACATGAGTGTCACAGGTGTGTGGGACACTGGATCTGATAACTGAGTTGGCTTCAGAGTTCCTCAGGCCTGTGCAGTGTGGACACTGGGAGAAAGACGATTCTCATGACAGAGAGTACACACTGGTGATGTGAGGTATCAGCCCTGATCAGTAGTGTGGGGAAAGATTAAATTTATACAGGTGTTGATTGTGTGGAATTTGACCTGATCTCTTCTCTGTTTCCATGAGAACTTGATGCTCTTAGGTTTCACCCTGACTAACCTAAGGATGCAGCTGGCCTTAGGTGGCTCCTCAGAAAGGATCTGTCTGTTACTTTTCTTCTTATTTTATTCTGATTTAAGACAAGGTCTGTCTCCACAGCTCTGGCTCTCTTAGAACTCACCATGTAGACAAGTGTGGCCTTGAACTCACAGAGTTCCATCTGTCTTTGCATCCTAAATGCTGGGATTAACTATGTGTTTCATCACACCTGGCATAAGTGACACATCTATGACTATGATAAGACATTGTGACCCCCAACAACTTACAAATGCGTGTTTAATCTGTTCTCTAGTCTCAGAGGGTTTGAGTCCATGATGGCAGAGGAAAGGTGTGGTGGAGGAACAGTGTAAGCTCACATCTCTATCTGCACACCAGAGGCAGAGGTTCTGGGAACAGTGGGAGTCTCCCCTTCACCACCCTCCCAGCAGGGATTTATTGGCCTGCTCTCATGAGGTCACAGCTCAGTGGGGGCAGCCGGATCCCTAAACTCACACTGGTTCTTGCTCTCTTCTGAGAACAGTGTCCTGAGGCACAGGTCTTGGTCACATGTTGGCTTCTTCCATCTGCAGTCTACAGTTGTAGGCATAGGACACAGTGTTCAAGGCATCCATGCAGCAGTCCATTCACATGGTGATGCATTCCTCCTCTGAGTTATCCAAGGAGCCCCAGGCTTCCAGATGCACTTTCGGAAACACCTGTCAGTCATCTTCTTCAGCAGCTCCTATGCATCGGCTATGGTGGTTTGCACTTTCATCTGTTCTATAATGGCCCCCGAGTCAGCTTCCCAACTCCTGTGCCATTAAAGTTTAGCCAAGCCACTACCCATGGCTACACAGTCAACTGGGCACAGTCAGCCACAGGTGCCTGAAGCCTGGAAGTTTTTAAAACCTCAATGCCCAGCCTCAGTGACAGTTCTCCAATCATGCCACACATCCAATCCTTCCCCAAGAGTTCCGTCAGCTGGATGTGAAGTATTCATTCCTATAAGCCTGTGTGGCTGTTCTCATTCAAACCAGCACAGCGTTCATTATGAAATGTAAGATGCCAGCAGGGTTCTGCAGATGTGTCCAGTGCAGTCTGATAGAAATACCCTCAAACAGGGCACTCTGCTGAGTTAGCATCTCCCCCTTTGCCTCTGTCTCCTCCTGCTCAGCCCTTCTCTGTCTCTGTCCCTCAGGCCTCACCCCATCAGTGCCCAGCACCCCTCCCTCCTGAGCTCTGCACTGACCCTGTCTCTTCCTGTGCCTCTAGTTTATCTCAGTGCTCAGCCAGCATGCTGTGAATCAGCTGTGTGGTTTCCTTATGTAAACATTCCAATAGTGGCTGGAGAGATGGCTCAGCAGCTAAGAGCACTTGTTGCTGTTGCAGAGGATCCAGGGTGAGTTCCATCAGCACATGGCGGCTGTCAACCATCTGTAACTTCAGTTCCAGAGGATCAATGTTTGTGCACCTACATACTCAGATATGAAAAATAAATATATCTAATAAAATTAAAATTTTAAAAATATGATTGTAAAATTGCTCCATCTCTCTCTTCTACCCATCTAGTGTGTGAGGCCAGGGACTGAGGACACAGGGCTCTTTAGACAATACTGTATCACCAGAAAATGAAGCCAACACTGGAGGAAGACAGGAACAGATGATTGAAATAAAGCGTACTGAAAGCCAATTTGTTAAAAACATAAAAATAAAAATTTAGAAGATAATTCATTTCATGGACCTACTGTGCACAGAGGTTTTGATTCCCCATGAACAACATAAATTCCACTCAAACATTTGAATGCTAATTTATAACAGTCCATGACATCCCAACATCCAGTGTGTTCCTGCAGAGAAAGGTGTCCCCTTTACCCATCTTCCCGCCCACTGCAGACCCTCCAGGGTCTCACCTGTTGAAGATGAAAGAGAAGCGTCACAGTCTTGGGCAACAGTGCCCCCTAGTGGAAGAAAACAAAAGGACTGAGCCTGAGCCCATGAAGGCTAAGGGTAAAGGGGATCCAGGCTGGCTGAGCTGCCCCAGGGCCTCCTTCCTGTCTGCACTTCTCCAGGGGTCTCAGGTCTCATGCTGCCCTGCTCTCACCAAACCTACATCCAGAAGAACTTTCTACGCTTTTCCACCTGTGAGAAGAAAACTCCCTGTAAGAGGGGAGTTAGGAGGCAGAGTCATGAGTGCTAAAAGGAGCTGCAAAGCCCCAAACAGAGCAGTTGCAGAAGTCTGACAGGGACTGTGATGTTAATTCTTTGATGTCAGCTACACGTGGGATTAAACTAAAACCTCAAAATGGAGGGGAACATCCGTGAGGAGTTTTAGCTTAATTTCAAGTGGGAAGATCAATTTCTGATCCTTTATTTGAGGTAAGAAGACACACCTGTAGTCCAGAATATTTGAGTTGGAGTTCCTTCCCCTTCTCATCTGGGCCACCCCTGCTGGAAGCCTACATGAAGACATGGAAGAAGGAAGGGCTTGCTCTTTGTCTGCTTGCTCTGTGCATCTGTGGGACATTCCTGCTTGCTCTCCTCACTCTGAATAATGACAGCAGACTTACATTTATTTATGAATGCCTAGGCTTTATGTTAGGCCTGTTCCCAGCTACCTCATAATTCAGTTATCCCATTTATACTATTCTAGTTCTGCCATGTGGCTGGTCACCTCTCCTCAGCTTCACACATCCTGCTTTCTCTGAGTCTGGGTGGCGAATCCCCCATGCGTCTCTCTTCCCAGAGTTCCAGAATCCTGCTTTTTACTCTCCTTTGCTACAGGACATAGGCCTTTTATTTTATCACTCAGAAGGTGCATTAGGTAGACAAGGTAGGACAGAGACTCATCTTCACACAGTGTACAACAGCATTACCTCAGCATTGCCCCCTTTAGTCCTATAAAAGGCTCTTTCTCTGACATCATCAACTATATAAAATGAGAGCAAGTTTAAAAACAATTTTAAACAGATAACAATATAATTAAGAATTATTGGGTTTGAGAGATGGCTCAGCGGTTAAGAGCACTGACTGCTCTTCCGAGGGTCCTGAGTTCAATTCCCAGCAACCACATGGTGGATTCACAGTCATCAGTAATGAGATCCAATGCCCTCTTCTGGTGTGTCTGAAGACAGAGACAGTGCACTGATATAATAAAATAAATCTAAAAAATTATTAATTCTTTATTTAATTAATTTAATTAATTAAGAAAATTAATTTTTAAAAATAAGAATTTTAATTAATTCCAAATATAAAATATAAGAATTACATTCATAGTGTCTAGGTCATTTGTATTTGACAGTCATTGAGAAATTACTCTATTACTATCCTATAAATCCAAAGTCCTGTCTATCCTGTGAGTCCGAAGCTCTGTGCCTAATTCTCTTTCTGTCATAACTTGAAATCATCCACCTATAAATATCTTCCTAGACCTAAATCATTGTCTTTTTTTTTTCCCCATGAAACTCACTGAGACTGACACGTGAGACCAGGCTGGATTTGAACTCACAAACCCAATGGGGTCCGCCAGCAGAGGGCAGGCACTAAATGAGTGCGCTACCACAGGCTTGCAGAAACATTGTCTTAAATCCTAAACATCTTAAGCTTAGTGTGAGTCTGTAACTCTCTGGTCTTCCACCCATCAGTGACCTGAGAAGGATAAATATTCCCTGAGAAAACAGGAAGTGCAGAGCAAGCAGCTTCCAAAGCTACAGAAATGGCAGAGACCGCTGGCTGCCTGGACGAAGTCACCCAAGATTCTCCTGCAGTGTTGGGGCATCCATCTTCAGGCTACTGGCCCAGTAAATGAAGAAATTTTTTTTTGTGAAGCAGGAATATTGAAGAACTTCCCCAATTTGTCTTGGGAAGCAAAATATAAGCTTAAATTTCTCTCAATTTACAAAAATCCAAACCAATGTAAAATATGTGAGACTAGTAGTTGAAGTTCTTTAGTCTAAAAGCAGAGTCAACAACCTACCCTTGTATCCTATCATTCCTTTATAGTCCTGACGTGGAAACTTCTAGTTTTTTTAGAAAGTCAGTTATATCAATTGATGGTTTGCTGGGGCACACACGTGAAAAATGTTTTCCTGAAGACAAAGGAAAAGAATGTTTTGCTACAGCAGACATGTGAAAGGACCTGTGATGAAGGAGTATAAATATGACCCCAGACAGTCGGAGATTGTTGGGAGCTGACTTTTAGCAGAAAGCAGCTAGAAAGCAGCTATCATCTTTGCAGTCATCTGGAGCCATTTACCCTGATAGAGACTTGGTTTTCAACAGCCTACAACAGCTGAGCACACTCTGATAAACATCTTGTTTATCCCACATAGCTTGTTTTGCTGTTTAGTGCCCCCAGCTGCATAGTGCACGTGGTAAAATGTCTTCACCTGTGTTCTCCTGCTTGTGCTTATAAATACCCAGGATTTTCTTGTTGTAGTGTGTGTGTGTGTGTGGTGTAGTAGTAGTAGGTGTAGTGGTGTGTGTATGGTGGGGACAGTAAAGAAGACTTTACTACAGATCCTCTGGCTTGTCTCTATTCTTCGTGTCTCTTTCCCTTCTTCCCCCCACTCTCTCTCTTGCTAGACCCTGACCTGCGGAACAGAGTGGATGTTACAGTTTGGCCCCTAACGTGGGTCAGCTCGGGGCTGTAATAGGAGATGAGCACTGAGCTCTGGTTTGGTTTGCTCCGCCTTGCTATTCTTCATTAACGACATGCATGTATTGATTTGCCTTACATAGTTGTTGAGATCCACTTGTGGTAACTGCCATTGAGAGAAACTCTCCATAGAACTGCTCCTGAGGTTCCTGTGGCTTCTTGGTTGGTGAGCCTTGCAGTTTCTTCAGGATGGATCTACAGTTCGAGCATGGTGTCTTCCTGCCAAGAGGTCTGGACTGCAGCTGCTGGTTCCTGTGTGGGGTCTGTGGCCAAAAAGACTGGACTCCAGCTGTTGATTCCAATTTGGTGTCTGCTAAGGGACTGAACTGCTGACAAAGAAGATTGAGCTCAACCCCAAAGAGCTATTGTCAATCAGGTCCACCTCCCCCATAACCTAATGACTTTTCTCTTCCACTACCTGTTCTGGGTGGTGGGCAAAAGGAGAGGTCGAACATTTATTAAAGTAGGTTGGAAAAAATTTATGCCTACAAACCCTGTTTTTTCTTTTTATCCCTTCTCCCGCTCCAACCCTAACATTAGATTGTAGAGAAAGAAACATAGAAGAAAGAAAAATAGAGAAAGAGATTCCTGAATCCAATCTCCTTTCCTTTGTTTCCTCCCTGACCACGAGCTTTAAGATCTTGTGTTCACCCCTAATTTCCCATCCAGAAACATTCTACACCCACTCCACAACCAAATACCTACCACCCCACTCTTGGGAATGAGAGCTTAGTGTTCTTAAAATTGTTTCTGGCTTTCAGGGAATGCTGATATCTTTCAGGGACTCTAAAATAATTAGGATAATAGTCCAGGTTTTTCTTGGTTTTTCGAGTCAGGGTTTCTCTGTGTAGCCCTGACTGTCCTGGAACTCACTCTGTAGACCAGGCTGGCCTTGACCTCAGAAATCCGCCTGCCTCTGCCTCCCTAGTGCTGGGATTAATGGCATGCGCCACCACCACCCGGTGGTCCAGTTTTAATAAAGCTAGTTGTAAGATTTGTTGTCCAGTCTCTGCGTGAGGGGAAAGTGCAGGGCCTAACTGAAGTCCTGATGGAGCAGGCTGTGAGGCTGGAAGGTTTTACCTCGTAAATTTTGAAGTTGTTCTGGATGCATTGTTTGAGGAGACAGCTACTGAGGCACTTTGAGGTTCGATCATCCAGGCTATCTGTCTTGTCTTCTTTGGTGTCTGGTCCTTTCTCTGTAAACACTCAAACTTTTATAGGAAATATACATTTCTGCATTAACACATGTATGGTTAATCTTTCTAAGTCTGTTTTGTGCAATGATCTCTATAAGTCTGTTTGCTCTATGTACCCAAGCTGCAATGTAAATATCCACCCATGCCATACAAAAGGGTGACTGGAGAAGCCATGTGGACTTTGTAGCCAACAAGATTTATTGGCTATGAATAGCTGAAGTCTTGGTTGGAGACATTCATGTCTCAGCCATTTTCTGAGCTGTTTCCCTGTAGAGGGAGGAGAATCCATGTTTTATTTTGTGTTGTTGTTCTACTTGTTTTCTTTTCATTTTTTGTACCCAAGATTTTCAGGAGGTCTCCCCAGGTCAAATCTAATCTCTATTAATTTTGAAGGAATCCATAGCTTTCCTTCTCCTGTTGAAACAAAGGCAAAACATCTCCCTAAACTCCACACATCTCCTTCCTTCCATTCTGAGGTTCTCACATACATATGCTGATCTGATCCAGCAGTCCTTTGTCAACTCCAGTGTTTGTCAGCGGCTGTATTACCTGTCTCTAGACCTATAACCAGACTTCAGACAAAGTAGATTCCAGGAGGGGAGGTAGAGTGTGTAGTCCATGAGGAGGAGCCCTGCACTTCTGTGCACACATGTAAAGAGCTTGACGAGTTTGCTAATTCATTCAGCAGAAGTCTGGGGAATATGTGTGGGAATGGATTTTGATGGTGAGGGATAATGGTAGAAGGAACATAAAACTGGGTCAGGCTGAGTTTTTGGATATGGGAAGTCTGACTGGAGACTGTAGCTGTAGTATGGAAAGTTTCACATTTTAAAAACATGTTGGGACTGTGTTTGAATCTTTGGCTGAAGTACTTATCAGAAGATGGTCCATGAAAAGGAGTTGAAGATGCCTAATATCTGTTTGATTAGTGTTACTGGGGGATTTTAAGGCTCAGGGAGTATGCGATGGTAGAGTGGTTATGCTGTGTAAACCTTAATTCTTTGTTATGGGAAAGCTCAGAAGACACGCACTTCACTGATCCTGTTAGACATATAACATCGAGAGGGGCACCAGCACATGTGAAGAGCTTTGTCGTTGTCCTTTCTTTGTGCCAGACATTGGGGTTGGAGATGCTGCTGCTGAATTGGATGAATTACGTGCAGTGGGTTTAATTGTTAACAGGGCTCAGGTAGCAACACCCAATTGCTAAAGGCAGGGTAATTGTAACTAGCATAATGGGAAGCACAGACAACGTAATGTTCACAGTGGACTACCCTACCCAGAATGGTCATCACAGGCAACGTGAATTTTATAGTGCCTTGATTCCCATGGAACTTTGGTTGTAGCTAATCAATCACGGTGTTACTATGCATGGAACACATAAGAAAATGTCTTAGTCAGTGTGGTATTGCTATGAAGAGACCTCACGAACACAGCAAACCTCATTAAAGAAAGCATTTAATTGCAGCTTGCTTACAGTTCCAGAGGTCAGTCCATTCTCATCACAGTGAGATGCACACAGGCAGCCATGGGGCTGGGAAAAGGGCTGAGAGTTCTACATATGGATCCATAGGCAGGAGAGGAGAGGGGAGAGAGAGAGAGAGAGAGAGAGAGAGAGAGAGAGAGAGAGAGAGAG
>JADRCG010008384.1:125783-162392 GCA_019844195.1 Rhabdomys dilectus
GAGAGAGAGAGAGAGAGAGAGAGAGAGAGAGAGAGAGAGAGAGAGAGAAGGCCTGACTTGGCATTTTGAAAACCAAAGCCTCTGACTCATGTCGTCAGACAAGGCCACATTACTCTAACGAGGCCACACCTCCCACACCCTTGTCAAGCAGTGCTATTACTTGATGATCAAGATTTCAATATATGAGCCTATGGCAGCATTCATATTCAAACCACAACATTCCACTTCCAGGTCCCCTTAGTCTTGCAGCAATATCATAAGGCAAAAATGCATTCAGCCCAACCTTAAAAGCCCCCATAGTCTAATGGTCTATAACAATCTCAGTGCAGTATAAACCTCAAAGTTCTAAGTCTCTTCTGAGACCCAGGCAATCCCTTAGCTGTAACCCCCTGTAAAATCAAAATAAAAAAGCAGGTAGATCACATTCTTCCCCCACACCCTGGCACAGGATGTGCATCTCCATTCCAAAATGAAGGAAAGGGAGCATAGTGGGGAAATGCTGAACCAAAGCAAGACCAGAAACCGGCTGGGCAAACCCCAAACTCTGCATCTCCATGTCTGATGTGAAAGCACTCTTCAGATCTCCAACTCTTGTCAGCTGTGTTGACTGCAGCACACTTCTCTCTCTTGGGCTGGTTCCTCTCCCTCTTAGCACCAATCTTTGAGAGGTTTCCCATGACTGTGGATCCCCAACATGTGAGGTCTCCAGTGAAATCCAGGCCTCACTTTCATAGCCTCACACAGAGGCCTCTCTGGGCCTCCATGCAGGGACACCCTTGTCTTATGCCTGACCTCAGTGACAGTTCTTAGCTGCAGAAGAGATTCCATAAACTCTTTCTTGTATTTCTGACTCTGAGCACCACCCAGTCAGCGCCAATCTCCAGAACAATTTAGTTCAGTTCTATTTCTCTCTACCTGCCCTCATCTCTGGAGACAGTACACAGAATGGAGCTTCCAATCATTCCCCTGACTTATTGTAGAGACAAAAGCAGGACCATCATCTGATCAAGTTACCTTAGGCCCTGAAGGCCAACAAGCACTGTTCCTGAGACTCTGGTGAAGCTCTGACAGGTCCTGTCACCATGAGTCTGACCCCGAGTCCCCACTGTGCAGGGGGCGCTGACCCAGCTGATCCAGCTGTACCTCTGCTTCCACCGGGTGCTGTCCCAGCCCCAGCTCCAGCTCCGCGCCCTCTCTGCCAGGGCCGAGATCATCAACATCCATCACCTCATGGTGGAGCTGAAGAAACACAAGCCGAACTTCTGACTCAGACCTACCAGGCTCTAAACTCCAATGGACTCCGTAGGTCACACACTGTCACTTGGGACCCCTTTCCTGTTCCTGTTGTCTCCAAGGCTTCCACACACCTCACTCCCTCACTCAGTCTCCATTGCCAGGCCTCTGCCTCAACAGAGTGTGCCCAAGGCCACTCACTGGGCTTCTGAGGTGACCTTCATTTCCCAGTCAGCTCCTCTGCTGTTCATTCACAGCCTGTGAGCTCCCACCGCCCCAGTCTCTGACCTCAGCTCTTAGGGCAGAGCGGTGCAGCCCACCCTGTAGCTGATCTGTGGGCTCCACTGGAACAGTGACATCACCTCCTGGCGGGGCTCACTCTGTGGCAATAATAAGTACTTACTGTGCTGGGACCGTGTCCTCTCCTTTGTCTCTGGGCCTTTGAATTCTCCAGCATTTCTTTATTGTAGACCTAGTCAGTTCCTGGTGGGTATCAGGAAGAGGGTGGGGTAGTAGCCCGAGATCTGTTACTTCTGGCCCAGGGTTGGCATGGTTACTCAGGAGGGGACTGTTTGTAGGTCTCCAGGAGGGTGGCACATGCCACAAGGCCTGGGAATGTTATAGCTTTGTGCACTGTCCTGAGGGATTCCATGGGAAAAATCCACAGACTCTGAGATTGTCTGTCAGCCTCAAAGTGGCTGTCACAGCTCCTATGAGGGTGAAGGGCCTGTAACACCTGCACCCGTGCATTGAGGCAGGGGTGGACCTGGCTCCAAAACAGATCTTGTCATTTACATGTGACCCAGACCCTTCCTGCTGCCCGCTGCCCACCTCTGTACAAGTTTGCAGATTCCAGAGCAGTGGTTCTCAACCTTCCTAATACTGTGACCCTTCAACACAGTACCTCATGGTGACACCAACCATTAGTTATTCTCATTGTTACTTTATAACTATAATTTTGCTCCTGTTAAGAATAGTAATATGACTCCTGATTTCTTTCCCAGGTTTTCTATATCCCTGGTACTCTCCCTTTGTAATTTCTTTATTGTCTCTACTTCCATTTTTATATCCTGGATGGTTTTGTTAAATTCCTTCACCTGTTTGGTTGTGTTCTCTTGTAATTCTTTAAGGGTTTTTTGTGTTTCCTCTTTAAGGGCTTTCACCTGTTTATCTGTTTTCTCCTCCATTTCTTTGAGGGTGTTATTTATGTCCTTCTTAAAGTTTTCTATCATCGTCATTAGAAGTGATTTTAGATCTGACTCTTGCTTTCCTGGTGATATAGGTAATTCAGGATTTTCTAAGGTGGGAGAACTAGGTTCTAATGAACCCAAGTACCCTGGGTTGTTGATGCTTGTGTTCTTGCGCCTAACTTTAGCCATCTGGATCTCCTTGGTGTTACCTGAGCTGTCTCTGACTGGAGCCTTGTCTTTCCTATTATCTTGGTTGTGTCAGAACTGTTTGGGATTGGTGTTACTGCTGGGGTTAGAGCTGAGGTCCAAGATCTGCTCAGTGAACAAGCAGAAACAGGAAGGAACCAGTGCTCTGGGCCAGGAGTGAATTCCTGGGTCCCTGTGGGTCCTGGTTACTCCCTGTTTGGGTAGAGCACTGCTGTCTCCCGACCTGAGACACTGCCCAGGTTAAAGCTCCTGAGAGCCAGCTTCCTATGGGTTCTGTGAGATTGGGTGCAGAGCTACCTCCGAGGATCTGCTGAACGCCCCGGGCCAGGAGTGAATTCCTGGGTCTCTGTGTGCCCCGGTTACTCCCTGTTTGGGGCGAACGCTGCTGAGTCCTTACCTTAGATACTGCCCAGGTTAGAGCTCCTAGTAGTCCCATTTCATATAGGTTTTGTGAGGTTGGGTGCAGAGCTGCCACTGGTGATCCCGCCGGCTAGCTACATCTGTCCTGGCATTTCATAGATGCAAGCATCACCAACAGAATACAAGAGATAGAAGAGAGAATCTCAGGTGCAGAAGATAACATAGAAAATATTAACACAACTGTCAAGGAAAACACAAAATGCAAAAAGTTCTTAACACAAAACATCCAGGAAATTCAGGACACAATGAGAAGACCAAACCTAAGGATAATAGGTATAGAAGAAAATGAGGATTCCCATCTTAAAGGGCCAATAAATATTTTCAACAAAATTATAGAAGAAAACTTCCCTAATCTAAAGAATGTGATGCCCATAATCATACAAGAAGCCTACAGAACGCCAAATAGACTAGACCAGAAAAGAAATACTTCCCGCCACATAATAATCAAAACACAAAATGCACATAACAAAGAAAGAATTTTAAAAGCTGTAAGAGAAAAAGGACAAGTCACGTATAAAGGCAGACCTATAAGAATTACACCAGACTTTTCACCAGAGACTTTAAAAGCTAGAAGATCATGGACAGATGTCATACAGACCTTAAGAGAACATAAATGCCAGCCCAGGATACTATACCCAGCAAAACTCTCAATTATCATAGATGGAGAAACCAAGATATTTCATGATAAAACCAAATTTACAAAATATCTTTCTACAAACCCAGCACTACAAAGAATAATAGCAGGAAAGCACTAATACAAGGAGGGCAATTATGACCCAGAAAGAGCAAGAAAGTAAGCCTCTTCCAATAAACCAAAAAGAAAATAACCACACAAACAACGCCTCTACTGTTAATAAAATAACAGGAAGCAACAATGTCCTCTCCTTAATATCTCTTAACATCAATGGTCTTAATTCCCCAATAAAAAGACATAGGCTAACGGGCTGGATACGCAAACAGGACCCAACATTTTGCTGCATACAGGAAACCCACCTCAGTAACAAAGACAGACACTACCTTAGAGTAAAAGGCTGGTAAACAATATTTCATGCAAATGGTCCTAAGAAAAAAGCTGGAGTAGCCATTCTAATATTGAATAAAATCAACTTTCAACTTAAAGACATCAAAAAGGATAAGGAAGGACATTTCATACTTGTTAAAGGAAAAGTCAACCAACATGAACTCTCAATACTGAACATTTATGCGCCAAATACAAGAGCACCCACTTTCATAAAAGAAACCCTACTAAAGCTCAAAGTACACATTGCACCTCACACAATAATTGTGGGAGACTTCAATACCCCACTCTCAGCAATGGATAGATCAATGAATCAGAAACTAAACAGAGATACAGTTAAACTAACAGAAGTTATGAACCAAATGGACTTAACAGACATTTATAGAACATTTCACCCTAAAACAAAAGAATATACCTTTTTTTCAGCACCTCATGGTACCTTCTCCAAAATAGACCATATAATTGGTCACAAAACAGGCCTCAACAGATATAAAAAAATCGAAATAATTCCCTGCATCCTATCAGATCACCATGGTCTAAGGCTGGTTTTCAATAATGACAAAGACAAGAAAAAGCCCACACTCACATGGAAATTGAATCAAAGTTTGTAGTGAGTCGAGGTGTCCTTCTACATGGTTGTAGGTCATATTTGCTTTCATATTGTGAAGTGTTGGTCGGTCTGTTGAACAATTTGAAAAACTGGATTCCTTTTTGAGAATTTCATATATAAACACTAACTTTCCCCCTTCTCTCCTTCCTCCCACTCTTCCCAACCCCCTCCATACTTTTTGAATGCATTTTCTTGTTTGATTATCATTTATATGTGTATGTATATATGTATGCATTTAAAAAAAAAGAGAACTAAAAAAAAAATGTAGGATCGGAAGGGGCCTTCAATTCTCACTAAGTATGACTTTTCAATTATTTGTTAGCATAGAAAATTTCTGCATTTTTGTTTCCCGTGTGTTTCATTTACAACCAAATTTAATATTAAAATAACTAATAAGTAAGACAAAGACTGAATATTTTGGCATGCATTGAAACTCAGCAAATATATACATGTGAAGCAGTATTTTAAGTTTTGAAGTGCATGAGGCTCTTCTTTTAAGATAGCTCTAGCTTGCCGGGCGGTGGTGGTGCACGCCTTTAATCCCAGCACTTGGGAGGCAGAGGCAGGCAGATTTCTGAGTAAAAGTAAAGGCTTGGTTATTGTTGTATCTAGAATATATTTCTCAAATATTCTTAATCTTGTATTTCAGAATGAAATCATATAGTGAAAATTCAACTCATTTTTATTTGAAGGGCCTTGGATATTAAGGGTTTATCTATTTGCCAAAGAGATCAGCTAAAAATTGACTATCAGCAATAGTTTTTATTAAGAGAGGCCAGAACCACCTCATTTTTATTTCTCAATGGAAATTCCTAAAGTTAATGGTTTACTTTTAGTTTCTCAAAAAGGTAACAGCACTGTGATGTTCAAGCTTACTTCTGGAATCCTCTAATAGAAAAATGAAGTAAAAATTTCTGGTTTCATTGGTGGTTCAATTGTGTCATGTAATGTTTTTCTGGAAAATGTGCTTTGAGAGGATGTTTTTTTACTAAAGCAGACATGTGGGTGGATGTTTTGCTGAGAATAGACGTGGTGTTTTTTGGGGAAGCTGCTGCAGAAAGGACATGTGATGCTTTGCTAAAGCGAAAGTTTGAGAAAACATATGATGTTTGCCTTATTTACCTTAAATTTTTAAAATTTGGATGCTTCAGGCTGTTCAGCAGTGGATAGACATTACAATGCCTCTGGAAGTTCTCAAGGGTTTGTAAAATGGAAAGATGTTTTGACGGGCATTTGGCATGGCCCGGATCCTGTATTAACGTGGGCGAGAGGGTCTGTTTGTGTGTTTCCGCAGAATCGACAGGATCCCGTGAGGGTGCCGGAGCGGTTGGTGAGAAAGGTCAACAATGAAGATCCTGTGGCTATTCCCGTTCCTGGTGATCTTGAGGACACCCCCAGTAGTAATAGAGCAGAGATGGGGGGTTCTGTCAGCCTTTCCAATTCCTATGCCCGTGAGACATGATGCCCAAGTTTTTCCCTGCTTTTTTGTTAGTAATAAGAGCATGGATTTACCTTTTTGCTTAGGAAGATAGAATTAACTAGTATAGGATATGAAAAGAATTTTAGTTTATTGGGTAATTTGTGTTTTGTTAGGGTAAGGAATATTAGTGATAAGAGTGATTATATTAAGATGTACAATCAAACAGCTGCCTGATTTGACTTACCTGAAGGCCCATTGACAGGTACCTATTATTTAAAGGGCACCTGGTTGAAAGGGTGGGCTTATGATCCTAAAGCAAAGGATTGATTTGATGCAGGAGCAAGTGGTTACTTTATGGCAATTAGCTCAATCAGGATGTGAATGGAAAACACCAGGACTGTGCATCACTTCAGTACCTTATCACAATATGTCCAAGGCTGCTAATTTGTCTAACACATTATTTGAGTATCTTATAGGAAATTGGTCCCGTGGTTTTGATACACTGATGCAAGAACTTCGAGTGGCGATTATAACTGTCAACTCTATCCGAGTGGATCCGTCTACAGCGGAGGGCTTGTCATCCTGGATTCTACAAGCAGCTCATCGCCTGAAGGAGTGGGCAGGGTTAGGAGTGCTAGCTTTGGTTCTAGTGGGTGCCTGTGTGCTCTTCCTTCTTTGCATCTGTCGGATGGCAAGAGATCAAAGACACGAAAGGGCACTAGTAGTACATGCCTTCCAAGTCATTGAGGTTGGTGTATCTCCTCAAGCATGGTTGACGGCATTGAAGCGGTAGCCATAAGTTACCCCATAAGATATTCTTCAATCCAGACAGCCCTTGCACCCCCAGAGACCTTAACGTCTCATTGCACGAGGGATGGGTGTCTGGTCAATCTTGTGGAGCTCAGCTCTTGCACCTGGTGGGCTTTGCCCATTGCACCCAGGAGAGTGAGTACCGCTATTTTAAGCCTGTCTGCCCTTGATCGTGAGATCCTACGTAATGGAACTCGCTTGATCGAGCAGTAACTGCTTACTTTGCTAATAAAATAAACGGGGGAACTATGGAGCGCCGCTGCTGCAACCCTAAAATGGCGCCTGTCAGGCTTGCCCTTTGGAGTAAACAAGTCTTTATATGGTATGGAGACTGTGCTTGCTGGTAGCCTGATCAGTCGTCACGACCTCTTAGCCTATGATAGTGTGAAGCGTGGTATGGGCATATGGGCAGTCCCACAAAGAGCATTTAAGCAGCGCTCACGGGGTAGTAGGGGGCACACCCTTGTTTCCATATGTAACAAAAGACCTGAGTAAACTGTCTCTGGAAGGAAAAAAAAAAGAAAATAGATAAAAAAAAAAAAAAGAAACTAGTTAGCCCTAAAATACACCTTACTTGTGAAGTGTGAGTTAAGACGTTTTTTTTGGTTTTGGTAGAAACCGTGTATTAGCCGGACTAGCAGTGTTCTTAGTTTTGGTTTCTGTGTTCAATAAAGTACCTGTATTAAAGCTAAAATGCAAGACAAAAAAAAAATAAACACACACACATACATATATATATTTGTGCACATATATGGATGTGCATAAAGAAAGAAATGAAATAAAAGCAAAAGAGAAAACAGAAAAAAAATAGTAATATAATGACAGGCAGAGGCAGGCGGATTTCTGAGTTTGAGACCAGCCTGGTCTACAGAGTGAGTTCTAGGACAGCCAGGGCTACACAGAGAAACCCTGTCTTGAAAAAACAAAAAAAAGAAAAAAGAAAGAAAAAGAATAGTAATATAAATATCTGTGTTTTCTGATGGTCTTAAGCAACCCCTGAGAAATGGTTTTTGACCCCCATAAGGGTCATGACCCACAGGTTCTAGAGTGAAGGAACATCCTTGACCAAACTGTTTGGTTTTTGAGATAGGTTTTCTCTGTGTAGCTCTGCCTATCCTGGAACTCACTCTGTAGACCAGGCTAGTCTCAAGCTTAGACATCCACCTGCCTCTGCCTCCCAAGTGTTGGGACTAAAGGTGTGTGTCATCATAGCCGGATAACCTTGACCAAGTCTTAAACAAAAGCTAGGCTGGTTTGTAGACCTGTAATCCTGGCTAATTGGGAGCCTGAGGCACAGGATGGAAAGGCTGCTTCAGTTACAGAATAAGTTCAAGGGCAGCCTGGACCACGTCTTAAAAGTAAAGTATCCACTGGGATGCAGCTCAATGACAGGAAGCTGTGCCCAGGTCCCATCTACAACATGAGGGGAAATTTCAGGTGAAAGATGCTGTCAAGGAAAATAAAGTAATTTGAGGTTATTTCCTTTACCCCATTCACTTCCCAGGGCCTTGGCTGTACTAGGCTGGGGGCCTAAGCTCACCCAGACCCGGCCCTGGGGATCCATGCTCCTTTCTCACTTGTTACAACTTTCCCACCTACTCCACCACCCCCTTCTAGGTGTCAGTCCTGGAATCAAGGTCTTTAGTCCTGAGTGTTCTGGAACTTGCTATGTGGTCAAAGAATGCAGAGATCCACCATCCTGAGGGCTGGGATTAAAGGTATTCCCAAAGAAACCTGGGAGCCTTTTTTTAGATGGGTCACATCAAACTCAGCTGGTGTGTAGTTAAGACACGGTCTACAGGTAGGAAGCTCTGGGATAAATCCCAGGCAACAGCAACCATGAAAGAAAAAGAAACCAATGCTCTGATGTGGGGACTGTACAGAGGATCCCTAGCTCCTTAGTGTGGCCCTTCTTCAGTGTGACCTGAACAGCTTTAGGAACTGGAGAAGTCGACTCTAAGAAGTCCAGTTAGTTCCTGGACTCTGTAGTCTGGAGGGACATTTGACTTAACCTAGTTCTTCCCCAGGACCCTGGGAGCTGCGATGCCGATAACGGCCGCCAAGGGGCAGCAGGACACAGGAGTAGGAGCCGGTCCAGGTCCTGATCACCTAAGCAGCTGTGAGCTTTGAATGCTCAGGAAGGCAGGGAGTTGTCATCGCCTCTGCCCTCTTCATACCGAAGCAGCCAGGGGTTTTTCCTTCAGCCCCAAACCTTCTGTTTTGCGGTTTTCACCGGTCCTTAAGATCTTCAGTCTGAAACACAAATTCTGAGTGAGATTACACCTCGGGCTCCTTCCACAGATTGTTACTAAGCACCACATTCAGACACACAGACACAGACACAGACACACACACACACACACACACAAGCACGCACGCACGCACGCACACCACGTGTGATCCCGACCGACACTTGGCATGCTGAGGTGAGGCAGGGGGATCAAGAATTCAAGGTCGGGACTGGAGAGATGACTCAGAGGTTGAGAGCACTAACTGCTCTTCCATAGGTCCTGAGTTGAATTCTCAGAAATCACGTGCTGGCTCACAACCTTCTGTAGTGATGCCTGGCGCCCTCTTCTGGCAGGAAGGCATATATGCAGGCAGAATATTACCTAATAAAATCTGAAAAAAAGAATTCAATGTCAACCTGAACTACAAGACACAACAACGCAAACAGCATAAATGAACGAACACACAGGCTTCACAGACCGGCAGTATCAGGGACCACTCTGTAGGGGGAGTTGTGTCGATTTCTCCCTTCCCTTGCTGAATCCCTAAGACCAGTGTGTACATCTAGTCAGGGGACCCTAGAGTCCTGCACTAGGGTTTGGAGGTGTTCCTACGTGCTGTAATGACCCCAAATATTGTTCGGGATCTCTTTACAGAAGTCAAATTTCTCTCCATTTCTTTTTTGTTCTTTAAAAAATATTTTTATGTTTATGGGTGTTTTGCCTCCATGTATGTCTGTGCACCACATGCATGTAGTGCCACAGGCGGCCAGCAGAGGGCGCCCTGTCCCCTCTAAGATTGCAGTTACAAGTGGGTGAGAGCTGGGAACTGAACCCAGGTCCTCTGGAACAGCAGTCAGCATTCTTCACCTCTGAACAATCTCTCCAGCTCCATAATTTTACTCGGAAGTGACAGCATCTTTATTTTTATGCTTGGCTGTCTGTGATTCTTTTCTCTGCAGCCACAGGGCCTCACTCAGGCCTGAGTCACCTAACTTCCCTGCAGAGAAGGTTTGAATAGGAGAAGCCCTGGGTTGCTCAGGGTCACAGAGTCCAAGAGAAGGAGCTTCCCAATCTGTCCCACAGTGCTCAGTCTACCCAAACGTCTGATGTCCTCCAGCACCAATGCAGCACTGGTAACATAACCCACACATGGAACGTTCCAGATGCCCTGTGTAGGCTTATATTGTCCAAAACCTAATCTAATACGCTTACTTAAATGTTTTAACCTCTCTTCTAGCTCAACACCCACCAGAGGTAGTTGAAAGGAAAGGTCACTAGGTCAAAGGAGGGTGTGGACCTGTTTGAAAATAGTTCTATGGGTGAGTCCAGTCTGCTTTGCCAGGATATCAGCAGTTGAATTCACCTGAGTCAGCAATGGCAGTTCAATCCAGAAGAAACTCTGAGACTCTACCAATCGGCGAGTCTGCAGAAGCAGGCAGAAGCTGCTGGAACACCATCAGAAGTTCTTTGGTTCGTTTCTCTCTACAAAGTTATGGCAAAAGATCAGTAAAGAGTGGCAAGGCTAACCAATGCCACACAGTGTCATCCATGGTCTGTTGGGTTATATTTACACCCTTTCTAAACATCACATGTTCTCTCAAGAGGACATCTCTCAAGCTCTAGCAAACCAACACATGGCCCTTTTCCAGGCAGCTTCCAGAAAAACACCACGTGTCTGCTTCAGCAGAAAACATCCTCCCATAAGACAGTTCCCAGAAAATCATCACATGACACAACTGAGTCTCCGAAGAAACCAGAAGCTTCCTCTTCAGGCCTGGTTCTCCTAGATTTATGTCCTCAGATCAGTGGGCTGTGTTGCCAATGTGCTTCTTGTACACCACCCTTGTCTGTTTTTTAACAGACAGTCTCTAATTCCATCTTCATCACAAAGCTTTAGTACAGTCCTTTGAAATAACAGAAAGCCCTTGTCTGCTGACTGGTTTTCAAACATTGGGAAAGTGACTCAGTGAGTAGAGTGCCCACCTTGTACACTGCAGGCAACAGGTTCGATTTCTCAACACCTCCAAAAACAGGGTGGTGGCACCCAGGCCAGGATGGTGAGTTGACTCAGGTACAGGTGCTTGCCACCAAGTCTGAGCACCTGAGTTCAGTCCCCAGAACCCACATGGAAGGAGAAAACTTGCTCCCTAAGGTTCTCTTCTGACTCCCTCTCCCCCAGCACACACACCACATCTATGGAGTGCCCTCATTCGCACACCATACACACAAAGCAATCATATAAATACATAACACGTAAAATAGTTTAAAATTCTGGTGATTATCCTTTCATGGGTTGCCCTTCAATCCTCCTGGCAGTTTCTCATCACAATGTGGGTTTTAGACACAGGAAAACATACTCAGTGAAAAGTCTGGAGGCAAACTGGACACAACTTATACATACCTGTCCTTAGATATATGTGTCCTTATGGTATATGTGTTTCCATGTCCTTCAACAGGAAACCATCATGATTCCTTTTCTCATTTTTACTGCTTAATTTAATAATTATGTGTTGGGATGTGCATGTCATGATTCCCACATGAAGCCCAGAGGATAACTTACAGGAATCAGGTCTCTCCATTCACCATGTGGCTTCCATGGATCAACCTCGGGAAGCCAAGCTTGGTGGCAAGAACCTTTACCCACTGAGCCATCTCCATGGTCCCCTTGGAGACCACTAGGTTTAAATGCTTCCTTTGTAAAGTTCCTTCATTACTGGACTTGGCACATCTAAGAGATGCCCACCATGACATTAGAAAAGGTGTTTCCTGACAGATAGGTACCAGTGTAAGGCCCCACGAAGGGAGGACCTCACCCAAGCCTCAGGAATTCTCGACCACCCATTAACTCACAAGACACCGAACTTAATGCAATCAGCAAGAGATATATTTCAATCAACATGCTGAGGTCAAGACCCATGACCCACGCAGGGGCAGTGGGGTCTGACCCAGGGCTTTAGAGGCAGAGAAAATTTAAAGGCCAAAACTACAACCCAGGGAGGAAACCACAACCCAGAGGGAGTGAAGGAGGGTTATTGGAGAGTACCTGTGGAAAGTCCCAGCCCATTATTCAGTTTGTGACAGGGTCCAAGGAACAGTCATGGGGAACATTTTGTATAGGCTATTCTCAAAGAGCCTATTCGTAATCAACCATCTATCTTATGGTCAGCCAAGTTCCTGAAACATGTTGACCTGCACTCTTGGTTTTGCTCAGCCTGCTGAAAAATTTTAACCCTTTCACCAGCACTGCCTTGGGTGACTCTGGGGAACCAAGCCTTCTTGCCCAGGTCCCACCTGTGGCAGTGTCAGTCAGCTGCCTCCTGTGAGAGGCCAAATCTTTGAAATTCAGACACTGTTTTACAGAACTTGAACTCAGGCAAACTAACAGGCTGGTACCTAGCATTAGTTTCCAAGTTATCTCCCAACAAAACCCACGCCTAACTCCAGTCTCTAGGCTAGCCCCCAGCAGGACCTGCATCTCCAGATTACACCCTTAACAAACCTGCACCCCCAGGTTATAAGCCCATCCCCTGTCTAACGACCACCAATGCAGAGGGAAGCAGAAATTAACTTTATGATATGATTCCCAGCACCAGTCAATTATTATTAAAGCCACAGTAACTTCCCAATTAGAAGCTTGCACACTCATCCCCCACTTGCTACTTACCATAAAGTCTTGCCCTGATAGATATGCATGGCTCCTCATCACCAAAACTGTCCTGCAAGGCACAGTGTGCTGGCCTGAGCTAGCTCAAATAAAAAGGCTCTACTCTGATCACATCAGATTGGCTCCTGTCTGGTTTTTGGGAATCACTAACATTTCTCTGGCACTACACCTGGAAGATCCCATATTTGCACTGAGAGCTTGGGTGTCACTGTCTGTGTTAGTTACTGTGGTTCTTTGAATAAGATGACCCCCATATTCTTGGTCATTTGAATACTTAGTTCCCAGTTGGTGATGTTAGGGGAAGCTTAGGAGGTGTGGCCTTGCTGGAGGAAGTATGTCACTGGGGGGGCATGGTTGGAGGTGTGAGCTCTCAGCTGTTCCTGCTGCCATGCCTGGTGTTTGCTGTCATGATGTTGATGGACTCTTAACTCTTTGGGATCCTAAACCCCAGATAAACCTTCTATAAGTTTCCTTGGACATGATGTTTTATCACAGCAACAGAAAAGTAACCAACACAGTTTCATTTTCCATCACTGTGGCTTGATATCTAACAAGACACAGCTTAGGGAGAAATGGCCTGTTGAGACCTGTGCTGCCCCATGATTGGGGGACAAAATGTCCCTGACCGCTCTGCTGCTCCAGTCCTCGGGTCAGGGTCTAGCAAGAGAGAGAGTGGGGATGAAGGGGAAGAGACGGGAAGAATGGAGACAAGACAGAGGTTCTGATCAAGTCCCGTTTCATTTATTGTCTCTCTCATTGAAGGGAAGTTCGGGGTATTTATACACTTTGTCATGTGCCTTGTAGGCGCGTGGATACCACATGCACCTTACAGGTGTTTATGGCGTGGATAGCATGTGCACCGCACGCCTTGCAGGCATGGGCACTAAACAGCAAAACAAGCTATGTTTGTCAAGCGGCTATATGTCTCCACTGCAGAGCAGAAATTTCTGATTTTATTAAGCTTTGCGCTGGGATAGGTTCAGAGCTCGCTATGGGATTAGCCATCAGAGTTGCATTGAGACAAAACGCAGCACAAGAGAGCTCAAAACTTTGTTTTAATTGTAAGCAGCCTGGTCACTTCTATAGAAACTGCCCTGAACCGCAAGCAGCACCTAATACTGTCTGTCCCTGTTGTAAATTTGGCAAACATTGGGTCTCCGAATGCCGTTCTGAAACATGCACAGGGCACTATCCTTCCCCATAAACAGGGAAACTTCCTGCGGGGGCAACCCCTGGCCCCCAATCTCAGATGAGGCCCAGGAGAATTGGGTTCATTCCACAGACACCAGCGTTGACAGGTACCCAGTCTCCTCCCTCTGCTGTGCAACTGCAGGCAGCGCAGGGCTGGACCTATGTTTCTCCACCGACACAATATTAACCCCAGAAATGGGAATTCAAATACCTCCCACAGGAGTTTTTGGCCACTACCTCCAAAGATGTGTGGATTGGTGTTAGGGCGAGGCAGTTGGACATTACAGGGTCTGCACATCTCCCCTAGGATAACAGACAATAATTATACAGAGGAAATTAACATTTTGGCCTCTTCCCCCTGGGGACCCCTGCTCATTCACAAAGGCCAAAGGATTGCTCAGCTCCTCTTGGTTCCCTTTTTCCCTGGTAACAATGTATCTATCCGAACCTCTAGAGGCACTGATTGCCTCTTCAGACATCTATAGGATCCAACCAGTTACTGGAAAAAAAAGACTCTCCTTAAAAATTAGACTTGATGGCAAAGAGTTTGAGGGAATCATTGACACAGGGGCTGATGCTACTGTCATCTCATTAGACAAATGGCCTTCCACATGGCTGTTAATCACTTCATTACTCCATCTTAAGGGTATTGGCCAGACTGCCAACCCCCAACAAAGTGCTAAACTTCTTACTTGGGCTGATAATGAAAGGAACAATGGCACAGTCAAACCCTATGTTGTTCCAAGCCTCCCCATCAACTTTTTTTTTTTCCGAGACAGGGTTTCTCTGTGTAGTCCTGGCTGTCCTGGAACTCACTCTGTAACCAGGCTGGCCTCGAACTCAGAAATCTGCCTGCCTCTGCCTCCCAAGTGCTGGGATTAAAGGCGTGAGCCACCACCACCCAGCTCCCCATCAACCTTTGGGGCTGAGATATATTGTCTCGAATGGGAGTGCTGATATACAGCCCTAATGAGGTGGTGACTCAACAGATGATAAGGCCGGGGTTCCAACCGGGACAAGGACTGGGGAGATTTTCTCAGGGCACCACTGAGCCCATTTAAGTTGTAGAAAATCCCAGTAGACAGGGTTTAGGCATGGAAAATTTACCCTAGTGGCCATTGACATTCCTGTACCCCTCACAGACAAAATTACATGGAAAACTGGTAATAGCTCTGAATATATTATCTATTACTCTCACCCAGCTACAAGAGATTAGTTACTCCATTAATCCAAAACAAAGTTCAGACTTAAGATTTATGAAACTTGTGGGGCATTACAGCCTGACTTGCCCACTCCACCTGTCATTCCAGAAAAATACATATAAAATTATTATGGATTTAAAAGATTGTTTTTATGCCATTCCTTTACATCCTGGTAAAGGTGGGAGGTTTGCATTCAGTGAGTTTACTTGTAATTTTTGAGAGCCTATGAAGCAATATCATTGGAAAGTTTTGCCTCAAGAAATGGCTAATAGCCCTTCATTATATAAAAATTTTGCTGTTGCCTTAATACAAGAAGTTAGGAGTTTAAATCTTTCAGTGTATATGATTCATTGTATGTTATTTTATTAGCTGATCTCTCTTAAGGAGTTTTTCTGCAAGTCTTTGCTCTCATACAACGAGCTTTAAAATTTTGGGGAGTGCTTGTTGCTCCAGAAAACATTCAAAGGCAATTATCATTTCAATATTTAAGACAACAGTTATAGTCCTAAACAAATTTGGCACAGAAAATTCAAATAAGAAAAGATGGTTTACTTAATTTAAATTATTTTCAAAAGCTTCTAGGAGATGCTAATTGGCTAACACCTCACCTTGAGCTCAACACAGGAGGACTTAAGCTTTTGTTTGATGTTCTCAAGGGGGATGCAAATCCTAATTCCCCTCGACAATTAACTATTGAAAGAAGAATAGCTTTGCAGAGAGTAGGGAAAGTTGTTGGCTATCAATAGATACATTATACAGATTGATCAATTACTAGCTGTTTCACAGCAGTCCTTTGGCAAAAGGGACCATTAATATGGATTCATATTTCTTTATCTCCAAAAAAAGTTTTAACACCCTGTTCTGAAGCTGTTAATATGGAGTTGTAGGTCAGGGTCACAAAAGTATTTTGAGAAGAACTTAATGAAATATTCCTTATTCCAAACAGCAACCCAATTGGTTATTTAAAAAATACTGATATTTGGCCTATTACATGACCAACTTTTTAGGCAAATTTGATAATCATTATCCAAAAGACAAGTTCTTACAGTTTTCCTCTATGCATGCTTTTATTTTTTTGTAAATTTACACATTCAGCCCATAGAAAATGTATTTACTGTATTTACAGACAGCTCATCTATTGAGAGGACTGTATATGTCATTAGATCACATGTTTATTCTCTTGAGTTTCCCCCTGCTTCAGCACAAATAATTGAATTACATTCTGTAGCCACTGTTTAAAATGCTGAAAAACCAAGCTTTCAGTATATAACTCATGGTTTATAACTGCTTAAAATTGCTCCTTTTAAAAGTATTGCTAATTCTCATATTTTACAAATACAGCTTAATTTAAGAAACATGTACTTTTCCTTAATCTCGACACAGGCAGAAGACCACAATGAGGCTGCTGACACTACTGTTAGTGTTTAATGGTAGTTTTAGTAGTACAATAATAGTTGCTTTTAATTTTATGGTACAATACTAGTTGCTTTTATTCTTTGTGTTGGACTGCCTCTTTATTTCCTTTTGCTCTGATTGCCCATATGCCTTGCTATTATTTGTGTTGGGATGCCTTGCTATATTATTTGGCCAGTAGAGGCCCCTTCTGCAATGACTTTAAGGGGGGCCTTTTATTGCGTGGAATTGGCCCAGTTGGGTTGCCAATGGAGATACACAGGATGGTGTGTTACATCTATTCTGTTTCATAATTCAAGCTATGCCAGTAACCTCTCCCCGAGTCTTTCTCGATGTCTCACAGGAAACTGGTCTGGGGAATTTGATGAACTGATGAGAGAACTGAGGCAGTTTATCGTTCACATCACTTCAAGCAATGTCCCACATCAAGAAGTGGGTGGGAATCGGGGAGGTTGCTATGTGCCTGGTCCCCATCAGTTGCCTTGCCTTTTGGTACTTGTCATGTCAAATGAAAGCCCGAATTGAGAAAAAAAAATCAAGGCAGCAGTGGAGCTGGGACAGTCACCACAAGTATGGCTAAATATGATTGGAATATGGTTTGATGAGAAGGACCATTGCCCAGCAGTTTTGAGGTGGGCGCTGTGTACCAGTAATCACAGGGTGTCAGGTGGCACTGCAAGGGATGTCCTTGAATTATATCAAGGTAGATTCCTTGAGGGATATGCCTGATTGCATGGAGGTTGATGCCAAAATCCTTCCCCCATGAAAAGGCTTCAGGACGGGTATGATTAGTAGACCTACTGCACAACAACAGAGGTCCGAAAATCATTACGATGTCCTATATTTGTCATCCCGATGGGGATCAGGCCTCTACCCCCCCTGTTAGAAAATGGTAATGAGTACCCTATCCTCTTTTTGTCTGAGGTCAGTGAGACTTCTCATCAAATCAATATAAAAGGGGGAGATGTGGGGAGCGGGTGTGGCGGCCAGCTAAAGTGGCGCCATAGCTTATGAATGGCACCCGCCAAGTTTTGTGAATGGTGCCTGATTTCCTCAAACACCCGGTCGGAGCCACGTCCACAGAGCTACTGCGCAGACTCACTGCTGCGCAGAATCGGACCATTTGATGTGTGCCAATGGTGTGTGCCCATGTGGCAGGCTCTGAGTGACCAGGCATGGGGATAAAAGGAAAAGTGGAACTGGGATCTACCCTTCCAGAGGGATATTGTAAGAAGGTTCCTGAGTAAACTGCATTGAGAAGAATCTCGTGTTGTGTCGCTTCTTTCTGCGGGTCAGAACGGGCAGCAACAAACTTGATAAGACATTTAAGAGCTCATACTGGATTGCCTGGATCCCAGGGCAATGCCACGGCAGATGTGTATACCAGGCAGATCATAGGCCTTACAAAGACAATTGGCTACACAATCTTATTGTTTACATCATCAAAATAATAATAGCTTGCGACAATAATTTGGTTTTCTAGAGAGTGTACAAGTCAAATTGCAAAAACTTGTTCTTAGTGTCCTCAACTTTTTCATAACGGTGTTAATCCTTGACTTATACCTAATCAATTATGGCAAGTGGATGTTACTTATTTCTGATTTTAAAAAATTAAAACATGTACATGTGACTTGACACCTTTTCAGGCTTTCTAGCTGCAACTGCTTTAACAAGAAAAACAACTAAAAATGTAATTAGTTATTGCCTACATTATCTTTCTGTGCTTAGTGTTCCATATCAGATTAAGATAGATGGAACTGGCCATTGCAGTCATACATTTGAGATGTTTTGTTGACAGTTTAATATTACTCATATTACTGGGATTCCTTATAATCCTCAAGGACAAGGTATTGTGAAACAAGTATTGTGGAACTTTAAAATAGTATCTTCACAACTCTCTGAGTGTGGGAGGAGCAGCTACCGGTGCTTCTGCCCTGGTTTTTCAAGCAACAATTTTACTAGCTGAGAACTGAACAGATTATAAACAGACTTGGTCTAGAGGGGAGATATTAGCCACTGCCGATTGCCCCCTTCAGGGTGCCGAAATGCCATATATCTAAATTTTACAATTTTCAAGTTCAGGCCAGGCAAAGTGGCACCTGCCCTTTGTTTTCTTTATGACCATTCTTGCTCACCATGCTCTACCGAATGGATAAACGAAAATGATGGGTATCCCTGGAGTAGCTGCCGCATACATACAGCCATTCACTCGAGAAATGGAGAACTTATCAGCCAGCGGCATTATAATCAAGATAAGTTCTTTAAAACATCCATAGGATACACTTGGGTTATCTGGGACCCTTGGGATAGACGCTGAACTTCTCCTGTGAGAGGAGCCATGTATATGACCAAGATAGAAAGATGGCCTAGTAGTAAGATTTATATCTGGCATTCTCTTGTTCAAGTACAGTCTGCCGTCTATTCTAACATTCTAAGTAAGGAACAAGAGCTCAGTAGCCAGCTTTCTCTTTCCTCTGCTACCCATCCATTTTCTTGGATCTCCATTCTGAGGGAGGCGCTAATGTTGGCCAGTATTACCAGACTAGGAAACCTCTCCTCATGTTTTCTTTGTGCCATGCTGGGCCATCTGCCCATGGTGGCTGTTCCCTTTTCTTTTCATTTAATTCTACAACAATGAGATCCATGATGACCTCTCCTATTCCTGATGTTGAACTCTACTGTCCATTTCCCAAATTTCCTTTCTGCTATTCAGATTCTAAAGGAGGAAGATGTAACATTACTCAGCCCCTGTTGTGGTAATATTTTGAAATGGCATCATTCAATCAGCTGCCATGTTCCTAACTAACCTAGGCCTGCGACCATGTGTGGTGGTGGTGTACTGCCGCTACTCACCTCGGGCCGTCTGCTCAAACTGCCAGCTCAGGCAGCCAGAGACACCAGCCCTGCCACCCACAATATGCCAGCATGGGAGATGGCTCTGCTGATCTTCACACTATTTTCACAAGGCTGGGCCTAGCCCAGACCACACCGCCATCCACACAGGCCCAGTAGGAATGAGACTCTAATGCTTAGATTATCCAAAGGCTTTATATATTTGGTAATGCTCAATAACAAGATGCCCACACAATCAGAGGTATAATCCAATACCTGACCTAGATATATCAACTACCTTTGACTGCTACAGACAGGCACAAGTCCACTTCCATGTTCCCCTCTCTCTCTGGTCCTCTCTCCTTTAGCTCCTCCTCTTCCTTCTCTTCCTCTCCTTACTCCTCTCACCTTAGCTCTTTCCAACTTACGGGAAAAATATCCTGCTACATATCACCCTTCTTGTAAAATAAAAAAAAAAAACTTTCTCTCAAAATACAATTAGAGCACAGCTATACCAATTTATATCAGAAAGGAACAAGATAGACCTAATACTCAGTCCATCATTTTTGTTGACGAAACAGAACCACTGTTATCTCTCCTAACTAAAAGACTTAGTTCTGAACCTGGCTTATGTCCTGGCTTTAGACTGAATGTCATCTGAAAACCATCCTCTCAAATCCACTCTCCCAAAGTAAATAGCCTGGGTTGGCTGAGTCTTCAACCCCATCAGAAATCCAGAATGACAGAATTAATTGAAATTATGGGAAGCACAAAGTGTGGCTTCTAAAACTTAGTCAATTTATAGAGACCGCCAATTACCTGGACAGTCACTTACTTCAAAACGTTGGAGTATTTGGTCTTCAGCCTTCTGGCCCAGGATCCTCTGGCAGACCTAGTAATACAGAATTTTTAAGGGCTGATTACTTTCTCTTGGCAGATATAATCAGTTGACTATTCTGCAAGTGTGTCCTTTTCTGGACAGAGATTTGTCTGTAGATGAAAAGAGGCAATTCTTGCCTAGTGGCTGTCTTACCACAACTGGAGTAACTCCAAAGATGCTCAATTTCTTCTTAGAATCCAAGACAGGGAAGCTGACAGGAGCAGATAGGTCTCTAATCGAAATGAACATTTATATAGGAATGTTTGTAACATCAATTCTATGAATTTCTATCATTTTTGAAAACCAGCTATCTATGTAAAGCAATCTAGACTGTTGTCCATGAACTCCTCTCAGCTATTTCTAATTAAAATCTAGAAAATACCCTAACAGTAAACTCAGAGCCATGAATTTGTTATAGGCCCTTGACTCACAGGCTAACTATCTCAGATTAGTTAAAAATAATTAAAGAAGGATTGGATCTAAGCCTTGTACCCAACAATTTTGACTTAATAGAAGAAATTTACCAATGAAATTCTAGAATTTGAAATCAAAATAAATTTTGTACCATTTAAGAAATTATAACTTTAGCTTAATAACAATTATACAGATTTCTACCAAATAGGTTATGGCTATGCAATCAATCCTAGATATTCATCCCTGTTCCAACAAAACCACTACTTTTCCCAAGAAAGACAGCCCAATATTAACCACTTCAGTCCCCAAGCCCAGGGAATAGGGGTGCCAACTCTTCATTAACTTTTTCAAGCTGAATTTGGGTGTTGAGATATTAGAAGAGAGACAGGGGGAAGGGTAAGCTGATAAACCTTTGATGTCTGTGTCTTCACTGTATCCAGCTGAAATTCCAGGACATCAGAGGTTCGAGCAGGTCTGCTCAGCTTGCTTGATGAGTAGGTACACCAAGGCTATGTATTCTGCAATATACAATTCTCAAAACAAATTTTAGTATCAAGATAATTTTTTGTTTGAATTCTGAAATCTAGTCTTCTGGCGGCCTGCCTCTGTCATGTCTAATCTATATAATTCTGGGAAGTAGAAATATCTTAATCGGCTCTTCTGAAAACACACAGACAAAACCTTTTTCCCAAAACAGAATATCTTTGAACCAATAACCAGAAAATACCTCAATCATCTCTTCTGAAAACACACAGACTGTAAAAGACCCGCTTACTGGAGCCCCACGTCAAGCGCCAAACTGTAAAAGCCCTTTCTGCCCCACGCTTTGCTCCAAAACTGTAAAAGACCCGAGCTAACTGTAAAGGACCATTCTTGCCCACGTTTGGGGGCCAAACTATAGCAGCCCACTCTGTTCCGCAGGTCCAGGTTTAGCAAGAGAAAGAGTGGGGGGAAGAAGGGGAAGAGCCGCAAAGAATAGAGACAAGCCAGAGAATCTGTAGTAAAGTCTTCTTTACTGTCTCCACCATACACACACCACTATACCTACTTCTCTACACCCCCATACACACACACACACACACACACACACACACACACACACACACACACAATACAAGGAAATCCTGGGTATTTATAGGCTTTTACCACGTGCCTTGCAGATGTGGATATGACATAAGTCTTACAGGCATGGACAGCACATGCACCTTACAGGCATATATGGCGTGGATAGCACGTGGATAACACGTGCACCGCATGCCTTGTAGGCGTGGATACCACGTGCTCTTTGCAGCTGGGGGCATTAAACAGCAAAACAAGCTATGTGGGATATCAGAGTATGCTTCAGCTGTTGTAGGCTGTTGAAACCCAAGTCTCATGTCAGGGTATATGGCTCAAGATGGCTGCAAAGCTGATAGCTGCTTTCTAGCCGCTTTCTGCTTAAAGTCGGCTCCCAACAACAGACAAAACCTTTTTCCCAACACGGCATTCCTTGAGCCAGTAACCAGAAAAACCTTTATCTTGATCTCTTTCCCAGAGGAAAATTATAGCCACAAAACTGAAAATCACACCCATTTTAAAAATAAGATCAATTTAATAACTAAAACATTGTATGTGCCTATTCTTTAGGCCTTCCCTATTTGCCAAGAAGGAAATTAACCCAGAATTCCCGTGGGGCCCACGTTAGACAGAACCTGAGTCTCCTGTGAGGCAATATAACTTTATATCATCTGAATACATCTGATTTACACTATCTTTCTGTTCAGCCCTCTGCATAGAACAGTTTTTTATTCATCCCATCTGTCTGTTTGGCTCTGTACTTCAGAGCAGCTTCCACTTATACACTGTACTCTTTACTCTAGAGCCAATGACAGTTTTCCCTAAGTTCCAAACTACATTCTAGGGTGGGTGACAATCCCCACGTGATTCAGACAAATCTGTTTATAAATCTTTCCTAAAACCAAATAATCCATATATTTTAACTTTATACTTAAATCAGTAACTGCTCCACAACAGAGGCTTATTCATTTGGCTCCCGTGGCTCCCAGCAGCCTTTATCTATACACTGTACTCTCTACCTGGTTTCAGTGACAATCATTCCTATCTAATTCCCAAACAGTGGGCGAAATTTCCCACGTGAATTGGACAAATCTGTTTATAAATTCTTTCCTACAAGCAAATAATACCCATGTATAAATTCACAGTTAAATCAGTAACTGCTCCAAAACTTTGAAGGCTTATTTATTTGGCTGCCTGCCAGCAGCTTCTTTGTTCAAAGTTCATGTGACTCCTGTCATCACTAATCACTCACTCACTTTCTTTAAAAAATAAAAATAAAATAAAAATACAACTTTTACTCTCAGGTGAACAGACTTAAATTTCTAGTGAATTTGTGCCCAAAGTTGGTGTGCCACTTGGTGTGGTAGTATTTTAAAACTGTGCCATTCAATCTTGGTTTTCTTAATCAGCTGCCATGTTCCTGACTAGCCTAGGCCTGCTACCATGGGTGACAGTGGCTATACCACCACTGCTCTGCTCGGGCTGTCTGCTCAGGCAGTTAGAGACATCAGCTCTGCCACCCACGATATGCCAGCATGGGAGATGACTCTGCCAATCTTCCATGCTGTCTTCACAAGGCTGGGCTTAACCCAGGCCACACCACCATCCATGCAGGCCCAGTAGAAACGAGACTCTAATGCTTAGATTATCCAAAGGCTTTATATATTTTGTAATTCTCAATAACAAGATGCCCACACAATCAGAGGTGTAATCCAATACCCCAATACCCAACCTAGCTATATCAACTACCTTTGACTGCTAGAGACAAGCACATGTCTGCTTCCTTGTTCCCCTCTCTCTGGTGCTCTCTCCCATAGCTCCTCCTCTTCCTTTTCCTCTTCCTCTCCTTACTCCTCTTCCTCTCCTTACTCCTCCCATCTTAGCTCCTCCCAACTTTCGGGAAAAATATCCTGCTACAAGCCCCCACCTTCGGATATTTTTGCCCCAGAAGGATACTTTATTTGGCGCAATGGCACACGCACTAAGAATTTGTCAAAAAACAAAGATCCCTCCAGGTTGTGCCTCCCTGTTACCTTGATCACCCAACTTACTTTTCGTACACCTGCAGAATTTTTGATGTCTTCTGAACATTCCGAAAGAGAAAAAACGTGCACTGTTTTTGCCCTTTGTAGCCGATCTTTCCCTGACTACAGCCATGGTGGCTGCTGCGTTGGTGGGTGGAGCATTGGGACATTCCATCTTGGTCATCAACAAGTTAGCTGAACAATTTCAATTGGCCATAGAAGCTTCTGCTGAATTGCTGGCCTCTTTGCAAAGACGAATAACCTCGCTTGCCCAGGTTACCTTACAGAATTGCCGTGCCTTAGACTTTCTCACAGCAGAGAAGGGTGGAACTTGTCTTTTTCTTAATGAAGAACATTGCTATTACGTTAATGAATCTGGTCTGGCAGAACTACAAGTACACAAACTCCGTCAGCTAGGTGAAGATCTACAGAGACAGAAATTTTCTAGAGCTGCCAATGATTGGTGGAAATCCTCCATGTTTTCCCTCCTGATGCCCCTTGTTGGGCCCTTGATTTGTTTGCTTTTCATAGCCATTTTAGGACCATTTATTTTAAATCGGCAGTTAGGATTTATTAGACAACAGGTTGACTCCATGACATTCAGCACCATACAGGTGCATTATCACCAATTTGACTGATAGAGGCCTGGCTGAACCATGTGATGACATCACCCCTGAGAGGGATGCATAAAATCTCAGATCTATGCACGCTGGTTTGACACAGTGTGGACTCAGTGGGTACCTACAAGGAGTGCAAGGCAAAGCCCTGCAGGGGGAAGACACAATTGTCCGCGTCTGAGTTCCCTGTGAAGCAAACCTGATTTGCATAGGGGTTGGTGTCCATCCTTGAACCACTCATTGTGGGGGTCTCCCGCCAAGTCAGGCTCTGCCCCTCCTCTCCAAAAGACACCAAGAGCAACCCAAAATGTGGGAATAACAACCCTCTGTTCCCTATGAGAGGAATCAGGTCGATGCTTCCCCCTCTGGTTAATGCCTACTCATTCATAAACGAGAACCATAGGTGTCTGCCTTCTCACTGGCCTCACACAAATTAAATAAAAAGGGAGGAATGCCTGTTGAAGGCCCTGTGGATGGGGCAGAGATGCCGTTGCTGATTCTTGTGAACTGAACTGCTGATATCCTGACATAGCAAACTGAATTTCCTCCAAAGAAGCATTTCTAAACATGTCACTTCCCATGTATCCTAATAACCTTTCTTTCCCACTATTTCTGGTGGGTTGTGGGCTACAAGGGAGGTTAGGCATTTAAGAACCCTTATTAAAAATAAGTTTTGAGAAATCTAAGTCAATTATCTCAGCTGTGGATGTGCTCCTGAGAGATGAACAGACAGATCACACCAGACACTTGAGAACCCTGGAAGACACTGGAAAGAAAAGGAAGCAGAAACTCCCTCAGTAGCATGGCTACAGGGAGTGCCCAGGGCACCTTCAAGATTGCATCATTAGTAGCTAAAACAAATGGATGGGAGGAAATGTAGTGTGACTTATCTTGTGCACCTGGCATGTTGAAGAATCCTCACTTGGGTCTCTGATCTTTATCCCTGGAGACACAGAATCCTGGAAACAGGACAAGGCTCAGGGTCTCAGGTATAGGATGTGATCTGTGTTCATCTCTCATCCCTGTGTCTTTGTGATCACAGACTCTCAGCATGTGCTTCATGGTGATGGAGAGAGCAGAGCCCAGAAGTGACACAGCCCAGGAGTGACCCCATCAAAGATAACAGTGGACTGAGCCCACCCAGTTAAGTCCTGTTCACACTCAGCTCCTACAGGCTCATCCTGTCCCACAAATACACACAGCATAGTGACACAGATACTGGAAGGTTCTCCATCTGCCATTTATTTCTTCATAAAAATTCTTAAGTATTCTCAATCCATGAAATTAACAAGCAATCAACCCTCAGGTCAACATGTTAACAATCAAGTCCACATTCAGATTCTTATTCTCAGTGTGGAAGTGAGGAGCTGCAGCTCAGGGCAGCATGGAGCTGACAGGAAGCAGATGTCTCCTAGTGTTTGCCTGGACCAGGAAAGTTGGCTGTGGAAGGGAACACAGGCAGTGCAGGGACAGGGTCCTGGTGTGCAGGGGCAGAGTGGATTCCACAGTTCTTCACATTGAGCCCATAAGATCACAGGGAGCATCAGACACTGTTGTCTAAAGAGAACTGAGGGCTCTGAGAGTCACAAGAGAGACCTCAACACACCGTCTGTCACTCAGTCCACTCCAGGCTGCTGTCTTCATGCTAGAGAACAAGAGTCATGAACAATCACTGTGAAGACAACATTCCAACAACCACCACTCACAGATGATACTGGAAGTCCCTGAAACTCAATCATGTCCCCATTGCCCCTCACCAATCAAGCCCCAGAGTGTCACCTTTACAATCTGGAAGAAACAATCAGAGCTCTGGGAGCTGTCCCTGCCTACTGTAAAACAGAACAAATGTATGTGCACGTGTATGTGTATATGTACATGTATGCATTCATATCAAGGTACAATTGAAGTCCCCAGAAGATTTCTCTGGAGGAGCTATTATGGATTCCCAGAGCTCTCATCATCCCCAGCTTCACTCCAATGGCCTCAGGACAATCCTTCCCTCCCACCCCCCACTAACCTGGAGCTTGTGCATAGTCTCCTCCTATTCCACCTGTGAGAAGAAAAGCTGTGAGAGTTCAAGGAAGATCTTGACACTAGAAGTTCCCAGAACTGACAGCAGACCCAGTTGGAAACAGCAGCAATACAGGGTGTGGCTGTGTCTCCCACTAATGAGCAGAGCACACTTCTAAAGGAGGCTGAGAGAAAACTCAGACCCTGCCCTTTTCTACCTGTGTTTCTCCTCCTCTTCATCACAAAAGCCACCACAGCTCCAATGATGGCCACAGCTCCAAGGACAACCAGAACAGCAATGATCACCATGTTAGAGTCAGTGGATGGAGGAGGCTCTGGGAAGGACAGGTACAGGAAATGAAGGTGAGGGTCATGATCCCAGCTCTCAGTCCTGACCAGCTCAGAGTCTGCAGGTTCCAGCTTTCCCTGACCCCAGCTCTGCACCCACACCCTCCTTACCCCATCTCAGGGTAAGAGGCTCAAGCAGCCCCTCATGTTCCACATGGCATGTGTATCTCTGCTCCTTCCCAAGAGGCACCACCACAGATGCCCACTTCTGGAAGGTTCCATCCCCTGAAGGCCTGGTCTCCACAAGCTCCATGTCCTGGGTCAGCTCTTCCCCATTTAACTGCCAGGTCAGGGTGATGTCAGCAGGGTAGAAGCCCAGGGCCCAGCACCTCAGGGTGACTTCACTTTCAGATCTGGGGTGATGGGTCACATGTGCCTTTGGGGGATCTGTGTGGAAGATTTAAGAAATCCCACAATTAACAAGACAAACTGAAATCTACACAAGACACAGTTAAATCAATGATGACACTGAACTATGTGTCTGTTTGACATTTCAACTGTCATCGCACTAGTGACCTTCAGGTAGACCTGGTACCCTCAGCATAGAAGTGCACATTTTCCCTGTGGGCTCAGAAGCTAAGAGGGAATCCACCCGAGCCAGTGGGTCAACATGGCCGACCTTATGTGATGTTCTACAGCATGAGATAGGTAGTCATAGAATGGAAGATGAAATGGAAAATAAGTAATTTAATATGTGTTTGAGTTCATATCTATATTAACATCCTTAGTCATCAGGGAAATGCAAATCAAAACAACCCTGAGATTCCACCTCCTATGAGTCAGAATGGCTAAGACCAAAAACTCAGGTGATAGCAGATGCTGGCAAGGATGTGGAGAAAGAGGAACACTCCTCCATTGTTGGTGGGATTGCAAACTGGTATAACCACTCTGGAAATCAGTCTGGTGATTCCTCAGAAATTTGGACATAGCATTACCTGAGGACCCAGCTATACCACTCCTGGGCATATACCCAGAAGAGACTCCAACATATATCAAGGACATATGATCCACTATGTTCATAGCAGCCCTATTTATAATAGCCAGAAGCTGGAAAGAACCCAGATGTCCTTCAACAGAGAAATGGATACAGAAAATGTCGTACATTTACACAATGGAATACTACCCAGCTATTAAAAACAATGAATTTGAGAAATTCTTAGGCAAATGGATGGAACTAGAAAATATCATCCTGAGTGAGGTAACCTAATCACAAAAGAACACACGTGGTATGCACTCACTGATAATTGAATATCAGCCCAAAAGCTTACAATATCCAAGATACAACTCACAGACCACATGAAGTTCATGAAGAAGGAAGACCAAAGTGTGGGTGCTTTGGTCCTTCTTAGAAGGAGTAACAAAATACTCAAGGGAGCAAATATGGAGACAAAGTGTGGGACAGAAAGTGAAGGAGGGGTCATCTGGAGACTGTTCCACCTGGGTATCCATCCCATGTGCAGTCACCAAAGGTAGACACTAATGTGGATGCCAGGGAGTCCATGCTGACAGGAGTTAGAGAGAAGAATGAAGGAGCTGAAAGAATTTGCAGGCCCCATGAGGAGAGCAACAATACCAACCAACCAGAGCTCCCAGGGTCTAAACCACCAGCCTGGGAGCACATAAGGAAGGACCCATGACTCCAGCTGTATATGTAGGGGAGGATGGCCTTGTCGGGCATAGGCGGACGAGAAGATCTTTGGTCCTGTGAAGGCTGGACACCGAGTATGGGGGAATTTGAGGGTGGGGAGATGGGAGTGTGGGGGAGCATCCTCAGAGAAGCAGGAGGAGGGGAGATGAGATGGGGGCTCCTGGGTGGGGAGGGGAGAAATGGGGTAAAGGAATAACATCTGAAATGTAAATAAAATACCCAATTAAAAAAAATAAATAAATTAGGGTCATGTGCTCCTTGAAAGGCTGCCACTGTGGTCATCTTGCTGACCAGCATAACTGTCAGTCCAAGTGAACAGCCATCCTAAAGTGTGTAGCAGAAATGTGGTGAACCTCTGACACTCAGCCAGAGAAAATGACTCCCAGACCCTGCCTCTGAGGGACAAGGTACAGGTGTGTTACACAGGATCCCTGGAGTGTGCTGTGGACCCCAGTGCAGCACTCACTGGAACACATCAGGCTCACAGGGTGTGTGGATCTTCCATCTCACTCCACCCCTGGATTGCAGAAGACCCTGTCTCTCAGAAAGTCCCATTTCTTTTCACTAGGGGGAGCACTGTAACTTGTGGGGGCAGAGGAAGAGCAGGAGGCTTCTGGATGTTTAGTTCTGACAAGAAACAGTCTAAGTTCACAAGAACCTCTCCTTTAATGAGAACCCTGACTTAACTTGTCTAATTATCCAGGTTAGCAGCCTCCCCTTCCACCTGTGGAGATCGATACAAATGATAATACAAGGGCGTGGAGAAACAGGATCACTCCAGTGCAGACAAAATCTGACCAGAAGCAAAAGAATGCCCTCAAAAAACAGAAAGAGAAGAAAAGAAAAAAAATGAAATTTCACAGTTTATATTCCACCCCAAAAGGGCTCCTGTGACCATTCTCCACTGTAGGAATGGATAGAATTGGGTTGCAGGAGGGATGCAAACCCCAGACAGGGAGGGATCTGTGAGAATGTGTTCTTTGTAAAGTTCTAGAAACTGGGGGAACCATCCTAGTGTAGGGGAGTTCATGTCTCCCATCAGGTAAAGGAGACTTCCGGTCCTGAGGTGTAAGGGCCGACACACTCAGCATGACAGGAGTCAGTGTCCACAGACAGTGGGTGTGGACAGAGAACCCAGCCTGGGAGAGGCCATGGCTGACAGCAGGGAGCCCCTGTTGTTCTGTCATGAAATTGTCTCCTTCCCTCCTGAGACAGACTGGGAACTGTCCAGGGAGAAGGCTGAGCCCTGGGAGAGTCAGTGCAGTCACTGTGATGAGGATCAGGAGACCCAGGGACTCTCTCTCCCCTCTGAGACAGGGGCATCACCCCAGCTGAGGGTTTCTTCTTCCCCAGGACTGAGCCCCAGCCCGAGGGCAGAGGGAGGAGCTGCCCGCGGCCCCTGCACCTGTGCGCAGCAGCGTCTCCTTCCCGAGCTCCAGGTATCTGCGGAGCCACTCCATGCACTCGCCCTGCAGGTAGGCCCTCTGTCCTTCTGCAGCACCAGTCTGCTCCCACTTGCGTCGGGTGATCTGTGCCGCCGTGTCCGCCGCCGTCCACGTTTTCAGGTCTTCGTTCAGGGCGAGGTAATCGCGGCCGTCGTAGGCGAACTGATAGTACCCGCGGAGGAAGCTCCCGTCCGACCCCACTTCACAGCCAAACATCCGCTGGATGCTGTGAGAGCCTGCGGGACCCCGCGGTCAGTCCCGCCCAGCCGCCCGAGAACTTCTCCAAACTGAAAGGGAAACCGGTCCCGGGTCAGTTCTGCCCCCAACCTCGGACTTGGGACCCGGGACGTCTGCGGCCCCTGTGTCGGGACGTGGAGGGGTCGTGACCTCCGACCCGGGGTCACTCACCGCCCTCGCTCTGGTTGTAGTAGCCGCGCAGGTTCCTCAGGCTCACTCGGTTCCACTGCTCCTGTCTCTTGGATTTCTGTGTCTGCCGCTCCCAATACTCCGGCCCCTCCTGCTCCATCCACCGCGCGCGCGGCTCCATCCTCGGATTCTCCGCGTCGCTGTCGAAGCGCACGAACTGCGTGTCGTCCACGTAGCCAACAGAGATGTACCGGGGCTCCCCGAGGCCGGGCCGGGACAAGGCGGTGTCGAAATACCGCAGCGAGTGTGAGCCTGGGGTCGGCGCGCGGTGAGACCCCGACCTCCTCCCCGACCCCGGGCGGGTGCGCGGGCCGGAAGGGGAGCAGGGCGCGGGGTTCGGGACGCGGGTGGAGAAGGGGCGGAGGGTCCGGTGGGCGACGCGGGGACGCGACTTCCCCGGTGCCGCCCCCGCCCCTCCCCGCAGAGCCCGTTTCCCTTCCGATCCCGCACTCACCCGCGCGGGTCTGGGTCGGGGCCAGGGCGGCCGCCAGCAGCAGGAGCAGCGTGCGCGGCGCCATCGCCCCCATCTGGGATCCTGGACGTCTGAGTCCTGAGGGCTGCGTGGACTTTATAACCAGTGCCCGCGGAGACGCTGATTGGGTCCCCGGGATCGCGTCACCCAATGGGGATGAGACCTGTCAGCGCGTCATCAGTGTCCGGGCAGAAGGACCTGACACAGGTTAGGAGCAGAAGTGAAACTGGGGAGATGGGGAATCCCCAGCCCTGGGCTTCCCCACCCCTGACCTCACAGCCTGGAGACTAAGACTTGGCCTGAACCCTGTGCTGTGGACAGAGTGCTGTTTGTCATGGTGTCTCCGAGTTCTGACTCAGAAGCTGTCAGGACGCCAGGAGAGACCCGCAGGCCAGACTCTCTGTGTCCTCTCCTCCACCCTTCTTCTTCCCTCTTCTCTTCAGAAGTCAGACTCTGGATTCTTCTAGAAGAAAAGCCAATATAATGGCGACACAAGCAGCTGAGGATGCAGTGGAGAGATGCTTCTCCTTATAGCAGAGGCGCTGGCCTGCAAGTCCCACAGGGACCCCACAGAGACCAGGCTCTGTTCACCTGCAGTGGGAGGCTCACACTCCCATCCTGACTATAAAGAGACTTTGCGTCTTCCCTCAGGATCTGTCTTCTCAGCCTCGGGCTGAGACTCACACTCCTCCTGTTTCTTTTTAGATGAAGCGTCTGTAGCTCCAGATGGGTGTGGTTTTTTTTCATCGTTTTTTTATTTATTTGGTCACTTGTTCAACCCTTCTCCCCTTCCAAGCCTCAAGAAAAGCATGATGGCGACAGCAGGGGTCAGGGCTGGCAGCAGTAGCGCCCAAGACAAGGTGCTTGGTTGATATCACGTCTGAGAACGGCAGAGGAGGAGGAAGAAGAGGTCAAGAGGCTCTTATGTCCTTCGGTGCATCTAGTGTGTCTTCTTGGCTCCAAAGACTCCGCATTTCCAGCCCCTCTTCCCCCCAACCCCAGCCTCCCTGCCCCCACCCCAGACAGATCCTGCTGTTCTCCCTTCCCGCAGATACAGGACACGGCCTTCAGTGACTGCTTGACTTTCTCCCGAGTTGAATGCTTCTCAGTAGCTGCAGCCTTCGAGGGGCTCCCCTTGGTTTTAGGATCACTCTGGGGACCGGGTAGGCTGGCAGGGAGGGAATCTGGAGCCCCTAGTCCTCTGTAGGGTAGCAAGGTATCCTTGGCTCCATCAAGGGGTCTGTGACTGAGGGAAATGTCCTGAGTCCCAGGTGGGGTGTTTTTTTCCACAGAACATCACAAATGTCTTCATGGGCCGGGTGGCACATCCCTGGTTGGCTCTTGATGCTTGAGGTGGCACCGTGGATGTTGCCAGGAAGACTTGTTTCCCAGTCACACAGTCAATAATGAAAGTGACATGAGCTATCGGGTTGGCCTTGTAAGCGCAGGCCGGCTGCAGACCTTCTCTTGCTCCTTTTGTACAGTTGGCCTCCTGACTGCTGTACTTGGTTCCCAGATGGGTGTGTTTTATTTACAAGGATCTTCATTCTCAGTCCTGAGATTGTCTCTGTGGACCTAGGTTATTGTCTCTGCACTGTAGACCCCCTTGTCCACTGGGAAGAGGGTTTGGTATCAAAGGGAACATAAATTTTATGCACCCCATTCTCCATGTTTTATTCCAAGGTTCTTCAATGTTTAGTCAAACGAGGTTAACATTAGGAATTGTAGGGTGGTGTATATCTGTAGTGTGGGGTGTCCCATGCTCCCATAGTTGTAACTAACAGGACCAATAAAAACATCCTCCATAGGTGTTAACGTCCAAGGCATGATATGTCTGATTGTCAAGGAAAGCAAGCAAAGGAATCAGCACTGGAAGTGGCACTTGGTGTATAGAATCACAATGGGTTTCTGACATCCTGCTGGTGAGCAGTCTCCAGTCCCAATTATCTGGTTCTCCCCATGATATGGTTCCCTGACATAAAACAAGGAAAGCATAGTGTTAGGAGGAGTGGGGCTAGCCCCAGCATGGTGTGTGTAAGGAGGGTAAAACAGCCATGAGAATGACACAGGAGCCTTGCTGGGGTTTGGGGGAGGGGGTGGAAACAGCTGCATCGAGCTGTGTCAGTGAGGACATGAGTGTCCTTCCTGGTAATCTGGTTGTGTGCCCTCAGGTGCCTCAGTGGTCTCCTCTTTGTTTTCTCTGTGATTTCCTGGTGTGTCCTCTTTCTGACTGGAGGGGTCGTGTCAGATATTGCAGGCTGGCCCCCAGACAGGGTGAGTTTAGTCCTCTGGAAAGACACAAACAAATGCCCTTTATGTAGTTAATAGATAACCCATCCCCCTCCAACACCTGTCAAATGGGTCCTTCCATCTGACCAGGATGGGTGGTATTACGTGGTGGTTGACTCCAGTGACAGACAGTGGGAGGTTTGTCTTGAGTGACATAGACATTGAACACATTCAGTGTGAATAATCCCAGGTTTAATTTGGTAGTTGGTGGTAGGAAGCCTTGTGTTTAATTAATTATGTTTTAAGTATTTGGTTTATTCTTTCAGTGACAGTTTAGCTCTGAAGGTTGTGCGGGACACCAGTTTGGTGGACAATATTCCAAGACTTGCTGAAATTTTAGAACTGATGGCTGTTGAATGAATGCTTGTTCAGTATCAGCTTTGATATGGAGAGAAATCCTCATAATAGCAAAATTGGAGAACATGCAATTAATTAGGTTTTTAATTGGGAATAGGTATGAACAGTAAGGAATACAAAGTTTTGTGTATGGAGGGGTGGGATGTGGGTGACGTCATTCTTGTAAGAGGGCATTAGCCTGAGGGCTCTGGGGTTGGTGCCCAATTGTTGTGTAGCAGGGTGTGAATTAGGGAGGCACAGCAGGAGCAAGTTCTGAGGATGTGTTTGAGGTATTTTATGGGGGCATTGGGGAATTTGAACTGTAGCACCTTCAGGTCAATATGGGTTATCTGATGGGAGTTGTTTAGCAGTGAGGGGTGACAGAGTAAAGGCCCCAGCTGTGACTGTCTTACTGGCTGAAATGTCATCAGAGAGGGATCTGGCAAGGGATGAGTGTGACTATACATGGCTGACTGAAAATGGATATGTTCTAGTTTAAAATACTTTTGCAATCTTAATTAATAGTTTGAAAAAAGGGTCACCACCAACTCTGACATAGGAGCAGGCTAGCCAGGGGAGGAAGTGGACCATATAACTGCTGTCTGAACATAGATTAGCTGGTTCTTTTAGATATTTTAAGATCAGGAAGATGGAATACAGTTCTTTAAATTGGGGAGATTTGTCTGTGAGAGAGAAAAATGTGACTCAGAGCCAGTGTCTCTTTGGTATACTGTGTAGACACCATCCTGTGGCTCTCCATCTGTAAATGCTGTGGGCCTTGGGTTAGCAGACCAAGAGGACAGTGGAGAAGGAAGCCACCTAAAGACTGGTGTGGCTGCAGGAATTTATCTTTGGGATAATGATTGTCTGTCTGTCCTGGGAAGCCAATGAGGCTATTAGCAAAAGAGGTGTGGTTTCTCAGGAGCCATTGGATGTCTGAGATGGGGAAGGGAAAACAGTTACACCAGGTTCTTTATCTATAATTTATAAGTTACACTCTCTTCCTGTTGTCCTAATAGTGGATAAAGATTCAACCTCGGTTACTAGTTAAGGCGCTACCCTGTTGGAGCATGGAGCCATTCTAGGATCCCCCGAGGTTGATGTAAGGCTCCAACCACTGTGGGGAAGAACTGAATGGAAAGACCTGGATTGGGTGTTGTGGATCATAACAAGCCAGGTGTTTCTAACATGGTGTTTAATAGAACAAAGGCTCCCTCTGGCTGCTGGCATCAGGGAGAGAGGAGAGAAGGGGGTCCTTGTCACCCTTAAGTAAATCAAATAGAGGCTGTGATTGCCTCGTTGGTATGGTGAGCCAAGACCTAAACCAATTAATATTGCCTAAGAAGCTTTGAAGGGTATTTAGGGTTAATGCACTGGGGAAGTCACTGACAGGTGTAGCTGGCCAGACTGAGGGTACACTGATTTCTCTCCCTAGGAATGTGATGGTTCAAATAAGTTGAATCTTTCATTTTTAAAGATTTATTCTCTTTTATGTATATGAGTACACTGTAGTTCTCTTCAGAGACACCAGAATAGAGTATTGGATCCCATGACATGGTTTTTAGCCACCATGTGGTTGCTGGTAATTGAACTCAGGACCTCTGGAAGAGCAGTCAGTGCTCTTAACTGTCGAGCCATCTCACTAGCCCGAACAAGTTGAATCTTAACTTTGGATAATATAAAACCTCTTTCTGTTAGGGCTTTTATGGGTTGAGATTCTCTGAGGTTAGGTTTCCATCTTGCCTTTCAGCTTCTCATATAAACACATCATCCAAGTAATGAAATATACGGAGGCCTGAGTCAAAAGGGGTTTTAATGCACCAGCTACAGCTTCAGAACAAATGGTGGGTCTGTTAGCCATGCTTGAGAGAGTTCCCTCCACTCAACTCAGCTGGTCCTGAGGCATTGACTTCATGTATGAGAAGGCAGTTAGGGGTTAAATGGTCCCAGGCCTGGAGTGTACATAAACAGACCTGCTTAAAGCAGCCAGAAGGGAGTAAGGCTTACTAAATACCTGTGGGGAAGTTACACTGGCTGAACAATTGGTGTGAGGCAGTGATCTCATTTCGTCACAGGGACAAGTGGGATACACATGACGATGTAAATATATTATGTACATTTTTTCCTTTCCCAGACCTATTCCCAATGTTTCTGAGATTACAGAGCTGCTCTGCCTGGGGGTTTGGGGAGGTGCTGTAGATGTAAGCATTTCTGCTCAGGTGGAAGGGGATCTTGGGACTTGGAAGCCCAGGAACCACACAGCTCTGAGAGGAAGCCTCCTCAGCAAAGGCATTGCAGCTTCAGGGAAGGGTCTCCACAGCTGAGCTAAGGATCTCAGGAGCCTCAGTCAGCTCCTTCTCTTTCCTTCTTCTCTTCATTGCTGTGTTTCTTCTTGTCTTCTTCTGATTAGAGAGAGAGAAAGTCACACCAGGCAGCAAATGTCATGAAAGAGATTTACTGGAGGATTCAGGGTGTGGAGGGACAAATCTAGAGATCATGGCCTTTGCTCCCAGGTGTAGGCAGCAGGGAACTGGACGAAGGGCAGTGGTTATATAGCATTTCTGAGGGGACAGAGCTTCTCAGGGCAGAAATTTCCAGACTGAGAATTGATGGGATTTCAAGTCCTCAGTTTGAGGTAGCTCAGGGATTGGTGGGTTTTCCTGTTCAGGGATTAGTGGCTTTTTTCACCCCCTTTTCCCTGGCATCTGGCCCATGGGTTAGAGTGGGAAGTCCTTTCCAGCTGCAGCTGGCTTTTGCTGAGGCGCCAACTCTTGAACTTCAGAGTCATCTCCTAACTTTCAAAGGCATCCAAAAATGCCCATAGGCTTTAGAAGGGTCCTGTGATGAATTTCCTTTCCCAGACCTCCTCCCGGAATGATGATGCTGGGACTAGTTATTTATTAATAAATGCCTAGGCCATAAGCTTTGGCTCATTCCCTGACTAGGTTTGTCTTAGTCAGGGTTTCTATTCCTACACAAAACATCATAACCAAGAAGCAAGTTGTGGAGGAAATGGTTTATTCAGCTTACACTTCCACATTGCTGTTCATCACCAAAGGAAGTCGGGACAGGAACTCAAGCAGGTTAGGAAGTAGGAGCTGATGCAGAAGCCATGGAGTGATGCTGCTTACTGGCTTGCTTTCCCTGCCTTGCTCGGCTTGGTTTCTTATAGACTACCAGCCCAGGGATGGCACCACCCACAG
>JADRCG010008387.1:8601-35352 GCA_019844195.1 Rhabdomys dilectus
AGAGAGAGAGAGAGAGAGAGAGAGAGAGAGAGAGAGAGAGAGAGAGACTGAGAGAAAACATCTAAGTTTGTGTAACAAAACTAAACTGAAAGGATCTGACTGTGTATCCGAGTTTGACATGTTTCAAGTTATCGATGAAACTATGAATGCCCAAAGAGAATATGTGTTTGTGTGCTGGAACATGAATTTGTGTGACAGTGTATGTTATCTGTATGTCTGATCACGTGTCCATGTGTTAGGGGACGTACAAGGTGGCTAAAAAGGCAGATTTGGAAGCCATGATACCCGGGCGAGAAGCCTGGCTCTGCCATTCAGCAGACTCTCCTCACCTACAGCATCAGATCCTTAGGTCAATCGATGGAGTTTTAAATGAGATACTACACTTCCTCATTTAATAAGTGCTGATTAATATTAATATTGGTGTTTACTAAATAGGCATGTGAGTGTATCTGTGTATTGTGTGCATGTGCACAAGAGGGTCTCTGCAGGCCTCCAGGACATGGTGGCACACTGGCCCTCCCTGGTGTACTATATTTGGGTCTGACACTTTCTCCCCTGCAGGCCCAGGAGGGTGGCGGAGTAAAGAAGGAATGGACTGTGGGCCACCTGCAACCCTCCAGCCTCACCTGGCTGGACCACCTGGCACTGCCCGTCGCCCAGTAGCCGTGTGCCAGCAGGAGAGTCTGTCCTTTGTGGAGCTACCCAGCCTGCAACCTCCAAGCCCAGTGTGCGTGAACCTCTTTCCCATTGCTCCAGAGGAACTACAAACTCCCGGTAGCCGCTGGTCCCTGGCGACCCCTGCCCCTCTCCAAGGACTGTTATGGCCGACGTCCCCAAAAGGCCCAGATACCCATATCTCCACCAGTGGAGGCATGAGGCCCAGCAGGGCTGGCAGCTGGCCTCACTGTCCTGGTGCCCAGCCCCCAACTCTGGTGGGACCCTGGAGCTCTCAGGACATACAGCCCCAACGCAGGGCCAGCCACGGTGGCTCAGAGAAGTCAGCCTGTGAGTCACCCTGGTCGGAGGTGGGCCCTTTGGGGCAGCTAGGGGAGGGACTGGGTGGCTCTTTTTGAACCCTTTAAACTCCAGAGTGCCCCAAAAGGCAGGGAAAGTTTTAGGGACAAGGGAAAGATGGCTCATAGAGCCCAAGTGACTTGTCAGTATTACATAAGTAGTCTGGCAGCCCCTATTTCCCTGTTCCTTTGCTCTCTGCAGTCAGGTCCTCTATGTAAAGCTCTTGAGATCTCATTGCCCCAGGAACCTTATTTTGATGCACAACAAGGAGGAAGATGGGACAGACTACAGTGGGTGACAGGTGTTATTTTATCCCCACCCCTAGGGCGCAAGATGCAGGTGTATCATAATGAAGAGGCCACTGGCGGCACCGAGACCCCCACGGGCCTTCTGGAGACTGGCCAGGCTGCGCAAGAGCAGGCTCTGTGTGCGCAAGAGCCTCGGCCACAGGAGCTTCCTGGGAACACCAGAGGGGGCCTTGAGGGACAAGAGCGAAGGCGGTTCTCGGCCTCAGAGCTGATGACTAGGCTGCATTCCTCTCTGCGCTTGGGGCGCAGCACGGCCACGAGGGCTCTGACCTCGGGCTCAGGTGCTGGAGTCATCCGGGAAGGTACCAGCTATCCTCTGGGTTCTGAGGGTGGGCAGGGCACAGCCTACCCACCCGTGTTAACGTCTTCAGGTGATCAGTCAGGCGCTCCGTGTTCTCTAGATCGCCCGACCCCAGCTCTTGCTTTCTGTAGGGAAACTGCCCGTGAGGGAATCCCGAAGAGCCGAGACGAGGATGGACAGCGTGTCGTTGCCAGCACCCGTCGATCTAAATGAGGTCCACGGTGGTCTGGTGGAGCCCAGGTACCCACCTCTCTCATGGGGCTCGGGTTGGGGAGGGATGCAAAGAGGTCCTGACGCTCTTTCCTAGGCTGGACACGCACGAAAAGTCGACTCAGGATCCCAGCAACGCCACTGAGCGGCGCCAGTCCCGTTTCCTCCTTAATTGTACGTGCAGAGGTGCTGCGAGGGACTCAGGGGAGACGGGGCCGGGGACATTGGAAACTGGGGACCCCGCTTTGGGGAAGTGGGAGGTAGAGACGGTGGGCGAGGGAGAGAATCGCATTACCAGGGACTGGCAGGTGAGCTGGCGTGCAGTTGGTGCCCAATTAGTGTTTCTGGCCAGGGTAACTGAGCTCCCGCTCCCCGCCCCGCCCAGCTGTCCTCTACCAGGAGTACAGCGACGTGGCCAGCGCGCGCGAGTTGCGGCGGCAGCAGCGCGAGGAGGAGGGCCCCGGGGACGGGGCCGAGGGCGCGGAGGAGGGGCCCGGGCCACCGCGCGCCAACCTCTCCCCGAGCAGCTCTTTCCGCGCGCAGCGCTCGACGCGAGGCTCCACCTTCTCGCTGTGGCAGGACATCCCCGACGTGCGCGGCAGCGGCGTCCTGGCCACGCTGAGCCTGCGCGACTGCAAACTGCAGGAGGTGAGGGGCGGGGCTAGAGGAAGGAGATGGGAGGGGGGAATCTAAGAGAACGAGGGGGCTGTCAACGTGGAGAACGGGTGGGAGAAAAGGACTCTGGAGCCCAGCAAGGAAGCCAGGAGAGAGGGCGGACAGGTGGAGCCCAGAATAGGGACGAGGCCAGAAGCAGGTGTTGGGATCCGCAGGGAGGTGAGGGGCTGTCAACTTGCAGGGTGGGTCGGTGGCGGGGCAGGGAGGAGACCTGGGAAGAAAAGGCAGAGCCTGGAGAAATAGACGGGAGGGTCTAAAACGGAGGGAGGAGCCTATGACAGGGGGCTGGGCCAGAAGTACTTGATCCAGTGGCTCAGCCGGACTCAGGGACTGTCAAAGCTGAGGGTGGGTGAGACGTCCTGGGAAAGTAAGACTTCCCCCAAGCTAGTTGAGGAGCCAGGAGGGGATCGAAGGGGAGGAGCCTAGGGCAGGGCGGGGCCAAGCGCAGGTGATTAGGGAAGATTAGTAGGGGTGAGGGACTATCAACATAGAGAGTGGGTAGGAGGACCTGGGAAAGCAAGGGTCCTGTAAGCCTTAAGGGGTAAGCCAAGGGAGAGGGCGGGGTCCAGGACAGGGCGGGGCCATAGACAACGCCCTCGCTGGTTGAGGGCGGAGCTAAAGGCAGGTGGTGGGCGTAGTGGAGTGCCAGGATCAGAGCAGGCCCTTAGGGAAAAATCTACCGTAACGGAGCTTGTCAACTGGCGGCTTAGGCTGTGCCCGGGCTCCACCTGGCGCCAGATTATCCAAAGGGCTGAGAAGGGCAGGGAAATGGTGTCTACAGAGGCTGCCTCTTCGTGGGAGATTTGAGACCCTGGTCCTGCATGGCCTGACGCTGCTCTGATCACCTGGCCTCCACCCTCCCTCAGGCCAAATTTGAGCTGATTACCTCGGAGGCCTCCTACATCCATAGCCTGTCGGTGGCCGTGGATCACTTCTTAGGTTCCGTGGAGCTGAGCGAGTGTCTGGGGACTCAGGACAAGCAGTGGTTATTTTCCAAACTGCCCGAGGTCAAGAGCACCAGTGAGAGGTGAGGGAGTGACCTGGCCTGCCTGAGTGGGGACAGAGGTCTGTCGTGGTGCTGCCTTGACCTTGGCTCTCTGCAGGTTCCTTCACGACCTGGAACAGCGGCTAGAGGCGGACGTGCTGCGCTTCAGCGTGTGCGATGTGGTTCTGCACCATTGCCCGGCATTCCGCAGGGTCTACCTGCCCTACGTCACCAACCAGGCCTACCAGGAGCGCACCTACCAGCGCCTGCTGTAGGAGGGGCTCTGCGGCGGGGGGCTTGGGCAGGTGGGGGGTGCAGAGGACTGGGTGAAGCAGCATCAGTCTGTGCAGCGAAGTTCTACATCTGAGATAAGGGGGATCCACTGCACGGGGCAGGAGTGTTGAGAGACCCACTAGTGACAGCGCACCCCGCCCACTGTTCAGCCTAGAGAACCCCAAGTTCCCCGGCATCCTGGCTCGCCTAGAGGAGTCTCCTGTGTGCCAGCGGCTGCCTCTCACCTCCTTCCTCATCTTACCCTTCCAGAGGGTCACCCGTCTCAAGATGTTGGTGGAGGTAACACGCTTCAGAGGGAGAGGCTGCTCTGCAACCTTTGGTCTGTCACTTTTTGAGCATGTGTTTTTCCTCCCTTTATTAGCATATAATAATTATGCATAATAGGTCTCATTGTAACATTTTCATACATACACAGGTCACACTAGGACCTCCCCTTTTTCTCTTGTCCCCTCCCCCACACACACACTAGTGCCCTTCCCTTCCCAGGAGACTCTCCTACCCTCTTGTCTTTTTTGTGTGTGATTCAATGAGCTTCAATGAGGTGGCTTATAGGGACACAAGTGAGGGGTCATTTATTCATGGACACCTTACAAGTGACTACAGCATCCAAGAAACTATTTCTTTCTCTCCCACCAGAACATCTTGAAGCGGACGGCACCGGGCTCCCAGGATGAGGACATGGCCACCCAGGCCTTCAGTGCACTAAAGGAGGTAAGCTCAGGGGTTAGAGCAGTGGGCTTCTGAGGGCCTCCTCTTCCCCTGCGGGGATCCAAATAACGCCCCGCCCCCATCCCACTCCCAGTTGGTGCAGGAATGTAACGCCAGCGTGCAGTCCATGAAGCGGACAGAGGAGCTCATTCACCTGAGCAAGAAGATCCACTTTGAGGGCAAGGTAAGAGAAGGCAATCCTCCTGTCCCTGGGGGTAGGGGGTAGGTCGTCACTACCCGTGGCCTCATCTCTTTGCTCTGGACTCACCCAGCATTATCTGCTTCACCTGTCCTCCCTATTGTCCACCCCTCTCTCCAGATCTTTCCGCTGATCTCACAGGCCCGCTGGCTGGTGCGGCACGGGGAGCTGGTGGAGTTGGCCCCCCTGCCCGCCGCACCACCAGCCAAACTGAAGCTGTCCAGCAAGGCCGTGTACCTTCACCTCTTCAATGACTGCCTGCTGCTGTCCCGGAGGAAGGAGTGAGTTGGGGTGAGGGGAGAGGACAGGGAGATAGGAGACTCCATCTTTTGTCTTCTGTGATGGACGTGCCTCCAAGTACCTCAGAGCCTCAGCTGGTCTGAGGCTGAGCTGCAGGGTAGCCTGGGCCTTGGAGGCTCTGCAACGACAGCACTGAGGCAAGCCGATCTGTCAGGCAGAGGTGAGAGGTGCCCTGTGTGCAGGAGACTCACCACTACTCTTGAGTCTGGGGCAGTGATGAAACACAGGGCCAGGCCAAGTTCTTCTCCTAGTTCCGTGAACGTGAAGAACAAGCTCTTGGCAGCTCCCCTGTGCTGGCATGCTTCATGATCTGTTCCTTTCTGATCAGAAGATGCCTCCCTGCAAGCAGGTTCCCCTGTCAGTTTCAAAGTCAGGGTGAGTAAAGGAGCCAGGAGACAGCCATTCTCCAGACCAATAACCACTGCCTGCCACACCCTGTCCTCGGTACTTAGTACAGAGAGGGCCCCAAAGCTGTGATTTCGCTAGTAAGCTGAATGCAGAGAAAGGGTTTGGGAGACCGTAACACTGGACAGGGGGCAAAAGGGAAGATAGCTTTTGGAAATTGTTTTTAAATTTAGGGTTTTCTTTTTGTCGCTTTTGTTTTTATGGGGCAGATATTTTTGAAACAGGGTTTTTCTATATGGTCCTGGCTGTCCTGAAACTCACTCTATAGACCAGGCTGGCTTCTGCATTCCTCTGCCTCTAGAGTGCCAGGATTAAAGGCATGCGCCACCACTGCTCAGCTCTGGTGGTTTGTTTATTTTGTTTGTTTCCTCAAAGATGTGTTTATACGTAGCTCTCTTAAGACACAACAGAAGAGGCATTGGATCCCATTACAGATGGTTGTGAGCTACCATGTGGTTGCTGAGACTTGAACTCAGGACCTCTGGAAGAGCAGGTGCTCTTAACCTTTTAAGAGCCATCTCTCCAGCCCTCTAGTTTTTTATTTTGTGTATGTATGTGTGATGTCATGATGCACACGTGGAGGTCAAAGGGCAATCACTAGGAGCCATTTCTCTTCTTGTGAGTCTTGGGGATCGAACTCCGTTCACCAGGGTTGTAGCAAGTGCCTTTACCCAGTGAGCCACCTTGCCAGCCAGGGAATCTTAAGCTAAAAGAGTTCATTCCTGATGGTTCAGTCAGTGAAGTGCCCTTGCACTGCCAGGCTGCACTGGGCTGTGCTGGGGGCTGAGGGTGTAGAGATGAATGAAAATTTTCTATGTCCATGGGAACCCTAGACCTGTGGGCATACATACATAACCACAGCACTAGTCACTGGTCTTTTGTTCTTGTTTGTTGTTGAATGTTTTAGTTTTGAGACAGGGTCTCACTAAGTAACTCTTGGCTAGCCTGGAACTCACTATGTAGAGCAGGCTAGCCCAGGACTCACAGAGATCCGCCTGTCTCTGCCTCCCAAGCACTGAGATCGAAGATGCCTATCGCCAGGCCCCACCTGGGTTCTTAGTTTGGTTTGTTGTTTCTAAGGCAGGGTCTCATTCTGGAGTTCCACACTGGCCTGAAACTCCGTACGTAGTCTAGGTTTGTCTCAGACTTAACCACTCTGCCTCCTGAGTGTCGGGACTACAAGCGTGAGCTACCATTTGGTTGGCTTTGGTTGGTTTAATTACATGTCTGTGTGGGATGCGTGCAGGTGCTCTCAGAGAGAGGCTTGAGGTGGACGGCTGCCCTGGAGCTGAAATTATAGGTGGTTGTTTTAATGGAAAGATCTGCTAAAAGTAACACAAAGCAGGGACTGAAAATGAATCAAGTTGCAGGAGGAAGAGACAGGAGCTGCTTTTTGGTTTTGTTTTGTTTATTGTTTTCTTTTCGAGACAGGTTTTCTCTGTGTCGCCCTGGCTGTCCTGGAACTCATTCTTTATACCAGGCTGGCCTCGAACTCAGAGTTCCACCTACCTCTGCCTCCTGAGTGCTGGGATTAAAGGCGTGCACCACCACTGCCTGGCTTTTTTTTTTTTTTTTTTTTTTAGATTAAGATGTATTTTATGTGTATAGGTGTTTGCCTACGTGTTATGTCTGTGCACTCCCATGTGCGTGTAATGCCCAAAGATTCCAAAAGAGGGCACCAGATCCCCAAGAACTAGAGTTACTGACCAGTGTGAGTTGCCACATGGGTGTTGGGTTCTGAACCCAGGTCCTCTGGAATAGTAACAGGTGTTCTTAACCACTGAGCCACCTCTCTAGCCCTTAATCTGGGTTTTGAAGAGTGAGTAGAAGTTTTGTATAGAGAAGTGACTCCGGAAAGACAGAAAAGTTATGGCTGAGCAAGGTGTGCCTGGAGTTTGGTGAAGCTGGGCTGTAAACTGTAGGTGAAAAGATGTCAGGATGGGGGTGCACGCCGTTAGTCTCGGCACTCAGGGGGTAGAGACAGACAGGGGCCAGCCTGGTCTACATTGCAAGGTCCAGGCAATGAGGGCTACATAGTGAGATCCTGATAGACAGGCAAACAGGCAAACAGGCAGACAGACAGACAGGAGAGCAGGGATGATGAAGTTATCATAGAGTCTGGGCTTGTTCTGAAGGGCACATTCTGCTCCTGGTCCGCTTGCAGGCCAGAGTGGTGGGAGAGACCAAAAACTCTTGTCCAGGTGAGTATAGCTAGCCAAGAGGGGGCAGGTGCTTCAGGATAGACAGTTGCCAGAGTAGGAAGGCAAAGGGAAAGAGGGACCTGCTCCCTTTAGTCCAGCAGTTCTCAACCTGTGGGTCGCGGCTCTATCATAGGGGTCACGACCCTATCATAGAGGTCACCTAAAACCATTGGAAAACACAGATCTTTTCATTATGAATCATAACAGTAGCAAAATTATAGTTATGAAGTAGTGAAGAAACACTGTTTTGGTTGGGGTCACCCCCACATGAGGAACTGTATTAAAGGTCGCAGCTTTAGGAGGGGTGAGGTCCACTGCTCTAGTGTCTGGGGGGAGGTGGACATGATAGCAGGCCACATGCACAGCGCAGTGTTACGGAAGAGGAGGTCAGCCTGTTTCTGGGCTAGAATAACAAACCCAGGGCCCGGCCCCACCTCCCTGCCTCTCCCGCCGCAGACCCAGCAGCACCCGGCTCTGACTTGATACAAGCCCCATGGGAGTCCAGTTGGAGCCAGGGAACAGTGCAGAAAGACCTCAAGGGTGTCCTTGGGGTGGAAATGTGGTTTCTATTATCTTCCACTAGCAGAAACCCAGGCCACTGAACTCATAGCAATCCTCCTGCCTTAGCCTCCTGAGTTCTGTTTGGATGTCCTGATAAGACCCTTACTGTCAATTGGGAAATGGTGCCCAGTGAAGCCAAGCCTGGGAGAGCAAACAAGCCTTCCTTCTCCCTCCACCGGTTCGTGGGGTCCTGAGGTGGCTCAGAGAGTAACACCCAGGCTTCATTGACTCCTCCTGCCCCGTTGTCTGTTCTCTAGACTCGGGAAGTTTGCTGTTTTTGTCCATGCCAACATGGCTGAGCTGCAGGTTCGAGACCTCAGCCTGAAGCTCCAGGGCATCCCAGGCCATGTGTTCCTGCTCAGGCTTCTGCACGGGCAGCGTGCCAGGCACCAGCTGCTGCTGAGAGCACGGACTGAGTAAGCAAACCCTGAACAAGGGCCCTGCTGTACCCACAGGGGCAGAGAGCGAGGCTGGGTGGGCATAGCAGTGCCTGAATCCTGGAAGGTAGCACTGTGCCCCTCTATCAGGGAGGTGGCGTGAGGTTGGAAGAAGTGGGAGTTGGGGCAAAGGCCTGGTGCCTTGCTTGTAGCCGAGGATGTCTCAACCTAACCCAAGCTCCCATCCCTGCTCTGGGCCACTGTAACTTGCCCCTCATAGCCACACCTCCCCCTCCCTAGAAGTGAGAAGCAACGGTGGATTTCAGCCTTGTGTCCATCCAGCCCCCAGGAGGACAAGGAGATCACATGTGATGGGGAAGGTAGGACCCAAAATTCTCTGAGGTGACTCTGAAGATCACAAAGGGCTGGACAGGGTGCACAGACCAACCCCGTAGACACAGGCAAACCATCTTGCAGACTTTGAGAGATTCAGAGAGGCCAAGTGCCTAGTCCAGGTCCTCCCAGATAGACAGAGGTGGGTCTGGAACCCACCTCTGTCTGTCTGTCTGTCTGTCTGTCTGTGTTGGTTGCAAAGCAGATAGGCCGAGTTTATGGGGGCGGGAAGGCTAGAATGATGGTGGTAACAAGGTTGGGGGCTCAGCTGGGATGGAGGCAGCTCCTTTGGGTGTGGTATGAGATATGAGGCTGTCAAGCAGGCCACATCTCGGTTGAGAGGATCTTGGCAGGCAGTGGGCAGTAGATAGCCCTGGGAGGTGTTTGAGCAGAGGCTCAGGTCTGAGAGGGGGAGGCAGACACATTCCCAGCAAACATGTGCTGTGGCTCAGGCCGGGACCGGACTGAGGTTTCGCTCATTTTATTTACTCCTCTTGGTGATCTAATTAGCCAGGTCCTTTGGCTTTGTTTTCTCCGTCTCAGAGACTAAGGCTCAGAAAAGTTAAGTAACTTGCCCAAGATCACATAGCCAGTTCCTGCCCGAGCTGAGAGTTGGGCCAGGTCTGGTCTCCTCCCTCCCTCCCTTCCTTTCCTTTTTCCCTTTTTGAGACAGAGTCTTGCTGTGTAGCCCAGGCTGGCCTTGAGTGAATAGCAAACCTCCCGTCTCAGTATCCCTATGTGCTGGATTACAAGTGTGAGCCACCACACCCAGCTCAAACTTGTCTGTGATGCTCCTGCCCATCGGATCTAGTCTGTCACGAAGATCTGAGGGCTGCAGTGGACAGTTTCTCTGGCTTGGGCTCTGAGTCCCACTGAGGCTGAGGAACAGCCTATTCCAGACAGGCAGTCAGCAGAAGCCACTGGGAGATGGCCCTGGGGCTGGAGAGAGGCCCTCCTGGCACAAGGCATCAGTTGCTCAGGGACCACAGCGGCCCTGTGTGGCTGGAAGTCATGAGTCTGAGGGAATCGGGCTAGGAGGTGAGGCAAGGCAGAGTGGGCGGGGTCACATAAAACACTGTGGGTCTTGAGAGGTCTTTGGAACTTTAGACACCCAGAGAACTGTTGGGTCATGTGGAGGGGTTTGTGGGGGAGTCTAGAGGTCAATACAAGGTGTTGCAGACAGCTGGGATGGTCAGCACCCTTGGGCAGAGTCTCCAGTTAGGGAAACTCATTGGGTGAGATGGTCAGAGGAGCAACTGTGGCCCCCTCCCCGATTTTCTTTTTCCCTACTCCCACCTCTGACCTGGGGACTCCTGGACCCTCTCTCGGGTCTCAGACCACCCCCAGGTCCAGTGTGTGAGGACTTACAAGGCCCTACAACCCGACGAACTCACCTTGGAGAAGACAGACATCCTGGCAGTGAAGACCAGGACCAGCGATGGTGAGAGCCAGGCCTTCCCGAGAGCCCTTCTGAGGGGGCAGGACGTAGCTAGATGACCAACCCGTAACAGGGGAAGACTACGCAAGTGGTGATCACCCACAGCATTTGGGAATCTGGTTAGGCCAGAGGAGGGACTTCCTGCTTGAGAATGGAGAGTGATGGGGGAGAGTGGGAAATACCCTTCTCATAGAGGTGTGGCCCTTCCGGGGAGCTGGTGATGTTATGGTATGTCACCTGGCCCCAGGCTGGCATCAGGCTGAGGTGTTCTGTCCCAGGCCTGCCCAGCAGCCCTTCATTGCTGTGTATTCCTAGGCTGGCTGGAGGGCGTGCGTCTGGCCGATGGTGAGAAGGGGTGGGTGCCTCAGGCCCACGTGGAAGAGATCAGCAGCCTCAGTGCTCGACTACGTAACCTCCGAGAGTACAAGAGGGTCTCCAATGCCAGCAGCAAGCTGGGGGACCAGCCTGCCTGATACTCGTCTGGGGCCTGGCTGGGGCCACTCTGATGCTGGTGGGCTTCTGTCTGCCTTCGCAGGCACTGGGTGGTAATCGTCCTGTAAATTTGCTCTGGCTGCCTCTGCTCACAATCTGAACTGGGGCCTTTGAACGGGCTGCCCCATCGGGAGGGTGCTGGCTGTTCCTGCTGTCACCAGTCTCCAGGTGTCCTGAGGGCAGAGGGGCTGCCTCAAACTGCTTGCTACTCTCCCTTCCAAGTAGCGAAGTGTCAGATCCAAGCAGGCTTGAATATTAAAGTGACTCCGTGAGTTTTTGTCATTGCCTCTTGTGGCTTGTGCCAAGAAAGCACCACCAACTGGGGGCACCGGGCAGGGGTGGGGGTGGGGGGGCTTGAAACTATTAGAGCAGAGCTCAGAGGCCAGGCTCTCAAACAACCTGGGCTGGGCTCCAGGCGGATGTGAAGCTGGGCCCATCAGGAGAGAATCAGTCGCTCCTTGCCTCTTTGTACTTGGTGGTTGCCAGTGAGCTGCACTTGCAGACAAATCCCAGTCCTACTGCTTGTCCTCTGTCTGCCTCCAGCTGTGAGCCTATAGGTCATTGGAAGTCCCCTCCCCTCCCCCAACCATCTCCCCATCACAGTCCTCGCAAAACCATCTACAAACATACTTCTTCCATGTTTTGTTTTGTTTTGCTTATTTGTTTAAAAACAGTTTTAAATGTCTTTCATGTGAATGGGTGTTTGCTGGCATCTGGTTATGCGCACCCTGTGCCTGTAATACCTAGGGGGGCCAGAAGAGGGCGACAGATTCCCTGAAACTGGAGTTACAGATGGTTGTGAGCCACCATGTGAGGGCTGGGAACCAAAACCAGGTCCCAGCCAGTGCACTTAAACCCCTGAGCCACCTCTCCGGACCCCAACATATAAAATATGTAATATTAGCTGGGCATCAATGGAGCACACCTTTAATCCCAGGACTCAGGAAACAGAAGGAGGTGAATCTCTGAGTTCAAGGCCAGCCTGGTCTACAGAGTTCCAGGACACAGGGCTACACAGAGAATAAAGAAAACAACAGAATTTAACTTTCCTGAATTCCTGGGATACGTACATAAACATTCATTGCAGATTTTTTTTCCAGCAAAACTGTGTCAGAATTCCCAGGTGGAGTCCTTGAATTCTCTGTGATGGGACTAGCTTGGGTTCATGGTTTCCTGTGCACTGATCCAGGACTAGTGTTCTCCGATAGGCCCTGTTCAGTGTGGTAGCTTTCACTGATAAGCCCTACTCAGTGTGATAGCTCTCTGTCATAGCAACAAAATACCTGAAATAATTTAAGAAGAAAAGTTTGTTTTGAGTCTCTAGAGGTTTCAGTCCCGAGTCACCTCGCCCTGGTGCTGTGAGCCAATGGCAGTCCAGTAATTCATGGTAGACATGCCCAACAGACAGAGGGAGAAGTGGGGTCTCTGTATCCCCTCCCGATGACCTAATAATACCTCCCAGGTTAATTTGCCATTCCCCACCTCGGGCAGTGACCCTCTAATACCTTGGTGTCTGGGGACACTCAGATTCAAATGGTAACAGTAGCCATGTGTGCAGTCCCGAGAGCCAGGCTGGACAGGGTTGACCCTGGAGTCCCATGGGCCACTGGGGGCAATCCCTGCTGACCCAGAAGGTGAATTAGCTGTGAACAGTTGGGTTGAGGCCTTCCTCGGGGCTTAGAGAAGAGGCCCAGGCATGGTGGTGCACACTCTTAATCCAAGCATTAGACAGGCAGAGGCAGGTGGATCTCTGTGAGTTCCAGGACAGCCTGAGCTGTGAGTCTCTCTCTACCCTAAAGAGGAAAGGGGAGGAACTATAGAGATTAGTGGCCCTGGCCATAGGTGACCAGGAAGGAATGCTGACCAAGGCTTTAGGATGAAATGGGATAGTATCTTCCTCCTGCTTGTTCTGTGTTTGAAGGATACACTCTACCTCCAGGCCAGCACCAGTCTCTCTTTGGTTTCACTGGGGTTTTTAGACAGGGCCACGTAGTCCAGGCTAGCTCAAACTCACAATGTAACCAAGGATAGCCCTGAATTGAGGCCGTCCTCCTTCCTAATGCTTTTTTGTTTTGTTTTGTTTTTTTTTTTTTTTTGCTCAAGTTGGGTTTTATTTATTTAATTTTTTTAAGGCAAGGTCTCCAGCCCCAGACAGCCTCAAACTCCTTACATACTCCAGACTGACCATGAACTCCTAAACCTCCTGCCTCCACCTCCCAGTGCTAGGATTACAGACCCAAGCTACCACAGCAGATTTATGTGGTGCTGGGGTTGGAACTCAGCACTGGGTCCCATTTGACTCCAAGAGGCAAACCCTCCCAAACTGAGCTGTGTCCTTCCCCCCCCCCCCAAATTGGCTTTGTGTTTAGATTTTCATTCTTTGGATCCACCCTGAAGTCCAGGTGGTTCCCCCTCCACTGTGCCCACGTGACAGCGAGCTGCACTTCGCCCGGGTTTCACGCTGCCCACACGTGCCCTCTCCTATCCATCCCCTCACTTCCCCATCTGTCTGACTTGGCTCCTCCATTTTCCCTTGTTTTTCCTGACCTGGGCAATTTTGAGGCTTTCTGGTCGGTATTTTGTACACGATCCTGCAATTTGGGTGTATCTGATGTTTTTCTCATGACGAAGCCAGAGTCACTGTGGCTTTCGGCAAGAACACCACAGAGGTAAACAGAGTCTTGGGCTCATGACATCAGGAGGCACGTGAAGGCCACATGGGTCACCACTGGGGTTGATTGCTTTTCTTTCCTCTCCCCCCTGCACCCCTTTTTGTAGCCCAGGCTAGCCACAAACTTAAGACAAACCTCTTCTTCCCTTCCCAAGTGCTGGCATGAAAAAGGTGAGCCTCCAAGCCCCGAAGATGTACACAATCCTTAAAAAAAAAAAAAAAAAAAAAAAAAGCTGCCGGACAGTGGTAGGACACGCCTTTAATCCCAGCACTTGGAAGGCAGAGAGGCAAGTGGATTTCTGAGTTCAAGGCCAGCCTGGCCTACAGAGTGAGTTCCAGGATAGCCAGGGCTACACAGAGAAACCCTGTCTCCAAAAAGCCAAAAAGCTTTAGAAGATCTCGACGAAGCCCATGCTGGCCTTGACCCAAGCTGCCCGCTCCTGACGGCTAGGATAACAGACCATGTTGAAAAAACATTTGGGGAGGAATTACTAGAGACTTTGACTCCTCTTCCCTCTTTCTTTCTTCCTTCCTTTTCTTTCTTTTCATTCTTTTCCTTTCTTGGAACGGGGATGAAACCCAGGCCCCACACGAGCCAGGACCAGGGGACACTCATGGATCACGTGTGTGTGGTTTGTGTTGGTCCACCACACTTTCACCTCATTCATTCCGTCAGCCCGCCATGTCTGTCTGTCAGCCTGGACTCCTTATTCACTGGGCTGCGATCCAATATCTTAGGGTCTACTTTCCTAGCAAGCTGGGTGTGGTGGTGCACAGCGATTAGCCCAGCACTTCCTTGGAAAGGGAGAGGGGCTAAGTCAGAAGGATGGCAGCTGAGGAGACCTCCCTGCTACATAGTAAGACCCTTCCTCCCAAAAAGGGGAATGGGGGCTGGGGAGGGACATGACACCGCTAGTGTTGGAGTGGCCCTGGGCTGGATCCCTGTCCAGCGTAAGCAGGCTGGATGGTGCCTGAAACGCTTGAGGGCAGGGCAGAAGAAATTCATGGGTTTTTTTTTTTGTTTTTTTTGTTTTTTTTTTTTTGTTTTTTTTGGCCATGTTCTGATTCATGGGCCACGTGTGAGACCCTGACCAGGACCTCTCTTGGGTCCATCCTGTCCCGTGTACAGTGTTTCCTCAGGGTTCACTCTACAGCACGCTCCAGGCTCAAGTCCTGCCCAGGTAGACTTCATTAAAGAGTTGGGCCCTTTTCAAAATTTGGAGAGCGAGGGGTTTAGGAAGCAAAGAGTGTTCATTGCTGTGGAGGGGCTACAGCCCTCAGCCATAGAGGAACCCATCTTTACATTACATGCTTGTATTATATTTTTAATTTATTTGTGGGGAGGTGTGGGCAAGTGGAACCATGTCACCAGACCAAACCTGGGAAGGCTGAGCAGATTCAGAAACCCCAGTATTCTCATATCTGAGACCGGTAGACGTTTCATCTGCTTCCAACCCGGTTCCTCTCCTGGAGCACAGACCAGGGCACTTCACATTAGGATGGTGAGCTCTAGTCACGTGGCACAGAACAGAGTTCTCCACGCTAATGAGGTATTTAGATGAGCCCTGAGGGTTTAGCCAATAAGCTTCCCTTCTTGGACATTCTTCCCTGCAAAAGATATTTAATCTCTGGTCCACCCTGAGAAGGTGGTATGCACCCATTTTCCACGAAGAACAATCGAGAACCAAGGACTGTCACTTTCATCAAGAACCTCTGTGGGGATCGTGGAGAAGGCTTCAAATACTGAGCTGCACTGCCCACCGTCTAAACCTCCCACAGAAGGACCCTCTCTACTCCCAGACTCCCCACCCCTGCTAAGCCTGAGTCCCCCATTGCCCTGGCTCAGCGCTTGTCCACATCCTCAGCGGGCAAACCCCAACTCCATTTCCAATTCCCTGTAACCCAGCAGAATCTGGATGTCCGGGAGTTTGGGAGTCCCCCAGCCCCAGCCTCATTGTGGGTCCATGGACCCCTGACCCTCTGTTCCTGACTCTTCTGCATGGTTTCCAGTGACAACTGAACACCTGGGAGTTTGGGAATCCCAGTCTCCTTGGCCTCAGCCTGTGCTGTGACTCACCCAGACTGGGGCCTCCATCTTAGGCTATGTTTGTAGCCTAACACTTCCTGTTTCATCTGCCTGAGCAGAGTTCACACACCCCAGAGGTGAACAGAACACAGAACCACAGGGAGCAGCTGCGGTGCCATAGTGCTTATGTGTGTGTGGGGGTGTGGGGGCGGGTTGTCAGAGGATTACTGCAAAAAACAAGTTCTCTTCCTTCCACATGTGGGTTCCGGGGATTGAACTTCGGTCATCAGATTTGGTGGCAAACGCCTTGACCTGCCCAGAGTCAACTTGCTGGCCCAAATCCATATATTTCATATGCAAATAGCATGAATTTAGGCAGACACATGGCTTCTTTAAGACTCTCTGCTTGGGCTATAAATGGGGATGGCAAAGAAGAGCACCCAGGGATAACGCCGGGTAAGTGACTCTGGAAGATGAAGCAGAGGATGGGAATTTGCTTGTGAGAACCTCAGCAGAGCACAGGGCTTCCCTCCCTCCAGCCCCTTCAGGCTCCAGACACTCAGAGAAGTCAAAAATGGGAGTTCCTCGGTGACGGTGACGTGTGGACCAGTCCCCTGCAGTCTCTCTAGTTCGGAATCTCACTGGACCAGGGCGGCCAAGGCTGGCAACTCAGAGTAGAGAGAGGAGCTGCACATGGCGTCAGGTGCATCCCTGCAGCAGTAGGGAGGCAGAAGCAAGTCGGTATAAGACTCGCTGAAGGAGAACCCCAGACTCAGACAGTATGCAAAGACAAAGAGTGTTTATTCTGCAGAAACAGCTAGCACGCTAGAGTCACCAAGAATTGGGGAGCGTGACCATCATTACCAAACGGTAAAGGACTGCTTCCTTGCTCCTGGTAACAATAACAGAGACATTGGAGTTCCTTTTATAACGGGACAGCTTAATTGCTTCTGAGATAACAGCAGACTTCTAAAACTTAGCGCACATTCCCAAGGGGTTACAGAAACCACCAACTGAAGGTCATAAAGGAGGTATAGGCCGGGCAGTGGTGACGCACGCCTTTAATCCCAGCACTCGGGAGGCAGAGGCAGGCAGATTTCTGAGTTCGAGGCCAGCCTGGTCTACCGAGTGAGTTCCAGGACAGCCAGGGCTACACAGAGAAACCCTGTCTCAAAAAACCAAAAAAAAAAAAAAAAAAAAAAAGTATACACCACAGGACCCCAGGTACAAAAACAGGAGATAGAGTATTGACTAAGTTTGTCTAAACAAGATTTCAAGGTTGGCTTAGTTACAATTTTAAACTTCCCTGACTCTCCAAGTTAGTGACAAATGGTGAAAGTTAAGCCAGATAACGGCTCCTAGTGTATATGCATGCAGGCATTCTCTGTCAAAATCTCTTATTTAATTTATGATCTAAATGTGTAAACTCGCAGTGAGCTTTTACCATGTGAACAAACGCTCTGCGTGTCCTAGGTACAAAGGGCAGAGATAAGTCCCCCTTCCCTCTTCTCCCCAAGTCTTCAGCTTAGAGACACACAGTTCCCTGCTGGGGCTTTACCTAGCCTCCTGCTGTGTCACCTTGAGGTGCTAACCAGAGGCTGCAGTTGCCAGCCTTAAAGTGACTCAGTCAGGTGGATAAGTTGCAGAGCTGTAGCAGAGTACCTTTCACCCAGGATAGACAGCAACTGGTCCATGGCCTAGTTTCTGAGTGGAGATGAAATGGGATATATTAAAAAAATGGATTCCTCACAGAGCTCTGTGAGTTCAAGGCCAGCCTGGTCAACAGAGTGAGTACCAGGCCAATCAAAGTCATACAGTGAGATCTTGTTTTCAAAAAACAAAGGAGAAAACAAAAAGAAGCTCCCTGGCAGCTGGGTTGCCTGGCACATCTGGTCTCAGCTGGTAGAGGGTCCAGGCTACACACTGGGAGCCTGGGCTGGCCGGGCACACACAGCCAGCCAGAAAAACAATGTTACAAAAGATCTCCAAGAGCCCCATGCATCATTCTCCCTCCCCCCTCCAGGTAGAATCACAGGGTTCACCTGCCCCCGCCCAGGAGGCCCTGACCTGGCAATTGGCCTTGGCTAAGGACCCAAGGCCCTGCCTCTGCTTGTTGCAGAAGGAGATACACAGGCTGCTTTCTGCAGGACGGGAGGTGGGGAGGGCACCGTAGGGGTAGAGGTCCAGCACTGTCTACCCAACTGGTCTCCAGGCCTTGGCTCTCAGGAGCTGGTTTTGAAGGCTCTGGTACTCATTCCTGCCTTTGCTGGGGACCTGCTTGTAGTGAGAAGTCTAGAATTTCTTACACACACACACACACACACACACACACACACACACACACGAAATATTATAAGAATGTGTTTTTGCTTTAATCCAGGTATGGAAGAGAGTTGTTACAGACTATCCATAGTAGCTGACATGATTCATCTCATGTTCCAGCTGAGGAGTGATTTTGCCAGCTGCAGACAGTTTCTGTGGTTGTGTGACTTTTAAAATTCTGGAGAGTTTTCCGAAGGTAGATAAATGCTAGGGCCCTGGGAGGCATGGTGGGTTGTTGGGAGGCATGGTGGGTTGTTGGTTGTTGGTGGTGGTGATGGTGGTCATAGTTTGTTCAGTAGTCCTACACAAAAAAAAAAAAAAAAAAAAAAAAAGAAGAAGAAGAAGAAGAAGAAGAAGAAGAAGAAGAAGAAGAAGAAGAAGAAGAAGAAGAAATTGGAAATCCAGATAGCAAAGACCAAACTTGCTCCAAGGAACACCCCTAATCAGCAGGAAGTAATCTAACAATAAACATTAACCCCTTTCTGACCCCTGACTTTATTCAGGTATCTCTTCCTTTTCCTCTCTATTCCCTTTCTTTTCTTACATGTTGGGAGCCGACCCCTAGCTGAAAGCAGAACAGTGCTGGTTCAAGGCTTGGCTTAGTACCTTGCCATGGCTCACCACTTTACTCCCATCCATCTTAGGACCCCTATTAGGGCTACTTATTCTCTTGTCTCTTGGGCCCATACTGTTCAACAAACTGATGGCTTTTGTACGACAACAGAGAGATGCTATTCAAATGAAACCCATACAGGTCCATTTTCACAAGCTGGAAGTAGGGGACTCTAAGACCTCTGTCATTGAGATCAATGAGAATTAGCCCCTAACTTACATACTAAACCAGATAGTCAACAACAGGTAAGAGAACACCTCAAGACCCTTGCCCCTAACTGGGAGGCCTCACTAACCTAAGACAGAAGTTCAACCAAATGGCGGTTGAGTATCCAGAGACAGGAAAGGGAGGATAGGATCTGTTCCAACCTAAGACAGACAGAGTTTCTGTAAGTTTTCCCAGCCTTCCCTTTTGAAAAAATTAAAAAGGGGGACTTGTTGGGAGCTAACTCCTAGCTGAAAGTGGCTATCGTCTTTGCAGCCATCTTGGGTCATATATTTATAGGTTGATACTTTTTCACCCTGATAAGAGACTTGTTTTTCTAGCATATTTTTGTAAGCAGCCCACAATACCTGAGCACACTCTGATAAACATCTTGTTTTTCTCAGACATATCTTGGACTTGTTATTTAGTGCCGCCAGCTGCAAGGCACTTATGGTTGAGTGTCTCCAGCTGCACTCCCATATGTGCTTATATACCCATAATTGCCTTTCAATAAATGAGACTTGATCAGACACTCTGTCTTGTCTCCATTCTTTGCATCTCTTGCCCTTCTATCCCCACTTTCTCCCTTACAGACCCCATTGACTGACCCTCAGGTCAGATCACATACCTAATGCTAAGGGATTAAAGGGTAGTTGTTTAGGATTTAGAAAGATGTTTTAAGGTCTAAAAAGATGTTTTTAGGTTGATAATGCAAGTTACAATAGAAATCGATTTAGGTATATAACTCTGAATCTCCCAAGATAAGATAGATGATAGAATACTTTCTCCAAGGTTGCTAGATACATATGGACTGGACATCATAAATGTCATCTTTCCTGATAGTTTTTGTAATTGTTATTATTGATTGTAATTTATTATTATTTATTAAGAGAAAGAGCCTTTTATTGGACTAAAAGGGGAAAATGTAGAGAGAGTCTCTTGTGTACTGTGTGAAACTATCATCTGTCAGTAAAAGGCTGATGTTCTATTAGCTGGTGCAGGCAATAGAAGGTGGGGCATCCAGTAGAGATAGAGAGATTTCTGGGAAAGGGGAGGTTTTGGGGCAAAGAGATTTGCCCCAAACTCTGAGGTGACAGATGCACGAAACTGATTAGAGGTAACCCTCCATGTGGTACACATAGACTAGAGTAAGTTAAGCTATGAACTAGTCTGGAAGGAAGCCCAAGTTTATGGCCTGGGCATTTATTTATAAATAATAAGCCTCAGAGTTGTTATTTTGGGAACTGGGGCACAGGTGAAAAAGCCTGTAGTTACACAGTGGTTAGGAGAGGACCAGTTTGACTCCCAGCACACACACATGTCATGTGACTCAAAATCACCTGTGTGGTGGTAGGAATGAGAACATCTCCTGTAGGCTCTAGAAACTCTCACACCGAGTTTGTCATTTCCTATAAAACCTTGTCCCGATGTGTGTCCAGGGCTTTTCTCTACCAAAACCACCCCGTGGGTTGGCAGTAAGTTAAGTCCAAGTCTGAGCTTGTGACTAAAGATCCTTGTGTGATTGCATCAGATCGGCTCCTGATTGGTCTTTTGGGGTTCATGAATCTTTCCTGATACTACAGTGGTCACGTGTTCCAGGACCGGAATCTGGTCGAGAATAGATGAAACACACTGACCGTCCTCAGCTATGCGCCTTCCTGGGTTTCTAAATCCACTTGAACTGCTCCACACCTGAGTTCCTCGGGATAAGTCCAATCTCTGTCTAGTCAGGATATCTCCAACTTCTTCTTGTCTTTTTTTTTTTTTTTCTCAAACATTTGACAAACCAGCAGCAGCAGCCACAGGAGCAGGAACCAAGAAGAGGAACAGCCATGTCAGTGTTATGCCCAGGTCTCAAGATCCCCAGGAGAGCTCAAAGAATTGCCAGATCCGATGCAGTGAGGCAAAGAGTCTTTTAATAAACTCGAACCTGCTGGGCGAACCTGCTGGGCGGTGGTGGTGCATGCCTTTAATCCCAGCACTTGGGAGGCAGAGGCAGGCGGATTTCTGAGTTCGAGGCCAGCCTGGTCTACAGAGTGAGTTCCAGGACAGCCAAGGCTATATAGAGAAACCCTGTCTGGAATAAGAAAAAAAACAAAATAAAATGAAGAATGAATTTAAACCCAGGTTATGATCGAGATCTGCACAGGGCAGTATTTTGATGCGGAGCCCAGGGGCTTAGGGAGTTTATACCCAGGAAGGTTCTGATGTTTCAGGGTTACATGGCAGATAAGGGAAATCATTCTTCACACACAATTCCATCTGTTTAGGCAGCAGGCAGGGCCGTGCAATTGGGGAGGGATGCTTTAAGGTGCTATCAGGGGTAAGTGTGTTTACAAACCAGTCATAGCTGTCTGGGAACCCTTAAATGGCTTAATCTCTCCAAGGATGTGTGATTCTTCATTTCTCCCAAGGCCAGAAGCCACCTGTGCTGGGGAGTGTCTAGCTATCCCTCAGAGAGAGTGCCAACCTCAGCACCATGGGGGCTGGGAGCTGTGGCTACTTGGCATTTGCTGTTCTGGGAGGGGTTTTGCATTAGGGAGTGCTATTGGAATGACAGTTGTGTCTCTTTTGAAGGGTCAGGCAGCAGGAAGGAGCAAGGCGGGTGAAGGGGAGCTTTTGTGAGCATGAGGGGGTGCTGAGGCAAGGGAAGTGCTGAGGCTGGCACTGGCTGCCCAGCCTCTTCACCAGCACCTCCTCTTTCTTTTCTTCCTCCTCCTCCTTCTCCTCTTTTAGAGCCCCCTCTCTCAGGGCTCTGGCATTTTTACCATCTACAGAGTCCTCAGAATTAAACTATCTGCAGCTGGCAGAATCACACCCCTGCTGGAGCGCTCACAAGGCAGACAAATGGTCAGCCACTGTGGACAATCTGAAACAGCCCCATATACCACACCTGGGATTAAAACCAAAACATGTTTACAAAACATAACTGATAGGCTGGAGAGATGGCTCAGCAGTTAAGAGCACTGACTACTCTTCCTGAGGTTCTGAGTTCAATTCCTAGCAACTGCATGGTGGCTCACAACCATATGTAATGAGATCTGATGCCCTCTTCTGGTGGGTGTGAAGAAAGATATATATATATATATATATATATATATATATATATATATGAATGACCTGTGCCAACACAGCTGTCATGTATGTGTGTGTGTATATATGTACACATATGCATATACATATTCATAACATAACTGAGTTTTTAAAGAAACCAAAACTCTCACTACAAAGCAACAATTTTTAAATTGAAAAACATGGGCTGCGCCAGGCGGTGGTGGCACACACCTTTAATCCCAGCACTTGGGAGGCAGAGGCAGGCAGATTTCTGAGTTCCAGGCCAGCCTGGTCTACCGAGTGAGTGCCAGGACAGCCAGGGCTACACAGAGAAACCCTGTCTCGAAAAAAACAAAAAAAAAAAATTAAAAACATGGGCTGAGGATGTGTGTAGGTGCCAGTGGCTAAGGGTAACCGGGTTCACCTGAGAGGAAGGCTGGGAATGAAAGGGGAATGGAGGGCGAGAGAAAACGTGGGGCCAAGACAACATATTCTGATCAAGGCCCGCAGTTTAATATTTTGCTTTCACATATAAAGGGGAAGCCCCACCCCCCAGAGTCTCTTCTTGTTTCAGCCCAGTGGCTGGCTGAGGGGACAGCAGCCCAGAGGTGTCAAGGCAAGCTCAGCAAGTTCATTCTTCTAGCTCCTGTAGCAGACTGCAGGGTGCCAAGGCCAGCAATGCAATGCCTCCTAGGTCCTATTGTTGTTTGGTCTACTGTGATAAATGACTCGATGGCTGTGGGGGAGGGCACAGATGTGTGTGTAACAGTTTCCTCCAAGATTGAAACACTTCATTCTATGGGGAAGTGCTTTGAACAGGAAGATAAAAACTCAAAATAGCTTCAGGAAGTCCCTGAAACTGACCAGATTCACTAGGCACTTTCCATTCAGAGTAAGAAGAAAAGCCATGGACTGAAGGCTTTGTGCAAACCTGTGGTGTTACAGTGGGGTGGAAGCAACTTTTCCTGTTTAAAGAGCTTCCCCACAGGATGGAATGTTTCAATCTAGGAGGAAACTTTGCATCCTCAGCCCATGGGGTTTTTTTTTGTTGGTTTTTTGTTTTTTGGTTTGTTTTTTTTTTTTGGTTTTTTTCGAGACAGTGTTTCTCTGTGTAGCCCTGGCTGTCCTGGAACTCACTCTGTAGACCAGGCTGGCCTCGAACTCAGAAATCCGCCTGCCTCTGCCTCCCAAGTGCTGGGATTAAAGGCGTGCGCCACCACCGCCCAGCTTGCTTTTTTTTTTTTTGTTTTGTTTTTGTTTTGTTTTGTTTTGTTTTGTTTTGTTTTTTTCGAGACAGGGTTTCTCTGTGTAGCCCTGGCTACAAAAAAACAAAAAAAACAAAAACAAAACAAAAAACAAACAAACAAACAAAAAAAACCCAAACTGCTTTCTGTAAAACCCTCTGAGGTGAAAACTTCTAGTTTCTTTGGAAAGTTAGTTATGTCAAGTGTTGTTTTGCTGGGGCGCACAGGTGAAAGGATGTTTTGCTGGAGCAGACCCAGGAAAGACTGTGTTCCTGAAGCAGACACAGGTGAAAGGATGTTTGTACATAGCAAACACAGGAAAGGACCCTCGATGAAGGAGTATAAATATGACCCCACAGGCAGTGGGAGACAAGCACGGAACATCAGTTTGGTTTGCTCCGCCTCGCTGTTCTTCGAAAGACACGCATGTGTTGTTTTGCCTTACACAGCATTGTTGAGCTCAGCTTGTGAGCTGCTCGTGAAGTTCCTGTGGCAGCTTGCGGCTTCCCAGGCCTTGTCTCACGCCGGTTAGTGAGCCTGGAGGTTCCTTCAGGATTGAATTGCATCTGCTGGTTCATGTCTGGTGTCCGTCTGCCTGCTTGTGACTGGTCTGCAGTTGCTGAGTGGTATTTGGTGTTTGCTACGGGACTGAATTGCTGAGAAAGAAGATCGAGCTCAGCCCCAAGGAACTATTGCTGAACTGGTCCACTTCCCCCATAGCCTAATAACGACCTCTACTGGGTGCTGGGCTAGAGGAGAGGCTGACCCCTTATTAAAAGTAGGCTGCAAAATAATGTATGCCTATACCTCCCTTCAGACCTTCATAGACTTCTCCTCAAAGCCCAGGCTTCAAGTGCTACCCACTCACCTCCTGATGGCTGCTGCACACGCGCTCCCCCCTCGCCCTCAGCACCATGGGTTCCCTGTTGGCTCATTTGTAGGTTCATTTACTACCTGTCGTTCTCCCTGTTGGGCTGTGATGTCCATGAGGGCAAGGACCTCAGCTGTCCTCCAGTGCTGTGTGTGGCCCTGCATGGAGAAGAAAATGTGGACCCCAGGCTGTGGGGACAGGAGTCACATCCAAGCCTGCATAGTGGTGAGTCGGAGCCACTCGCCTCTGCTCCCTCTCTCTCCTCCCTGCAGCAGCAGCAGCCTCCGCTCCCCAAGAAGCACCATGGTGCCCCTGTGGAAAGAGTGTCCTCAGGCTGTGGAGGAAGCTGTCCTACCTGGGCTGAGCAGTCCTGGGCAGCGAGAGACCAGCTTGGCCACTCTTGCCTCTTTGACCCGGGTTTGAACTTGGGCTGAGCTCTTACTTCCTGCTCCTAAGTGACTCTTTCCTGTCCCAAGGTCCCCTTCTCAAGTGTCCTCCCCAGGTCAAGTTTCATGACTCTCGAGAGAAGGAACAAAAGGAATGGGTGACATGCCACAGGGAGGGACCCTCGTCTGACACCGGCAGGGTTTACCTTCTGTGGGGACTGTCACAAACAGCTGGGTGGGTGGAGGAAGTGGAGCTGTGGAATCCTCACCACTGCACGTCGAGAAGAACGGGATGTGCAGGCACCTGCTTGGGCGGGGTGCAGGGGGATGAGCAGGATGGTCAATGCAAGACGTTGGCCCGTGTTGGCCCCTGAGATGAGGACGTTCACTGGCAGGGCCTGGTGGCCCAGTGCTGATATGGAAGGCAAGGTGAGACTCTGTCTGTAAAACAGTTAATGAAGGCAGGTATGGTGCTGCATACCTGCAGCACTTGGGCGGGCTGTTAAGAAGATCTGGAGTCTAAGGTCACCCTTGGCTGTCTCAAACAAAGAAGAGGAGATGGAGAGATGGCTCAGCAGTTGAGGGCACTTGCTGCTCTCCGGAGGACCTGAGTTCAGTTCCCAGCACCCACGTCAGGCATCCGATTTCCTTTGTGGGTACCTGAGCACACGTTTTTACACATATACATATAAAATTTTAAGCAAATACAAAATAATAAATGAATAAATAAATTGTTGTGGTCAGAGGGCTCAGAGAGTTTTAAATGCTCACATGCACGGGGCCATGACCTGAATTCAATCCTCGGAACACACATGATGGAAGGATCGAACAGAATCCTGGAAGTTACCCCTGACCTTCGTAGTTGTTCTGTGACACGCCTGTGCCTGCACTCACACACACACACACACACACACACACACACACACACCATATACACAAGTGAATAAGACTTTGAGGTGCTGGGTGGTGGTGGCAGCGCATCCCTTTAATCCCAGCACTTGGGAGGCAGAGGCAGGCAGATTTCTGAATTCCAGGCCAGCCTGGTCTACCGAGTGAGTTCCAGGACAGCCAGGGCTACACAGAGAAACTCTGTCTCGAAAAACCAAAAAAAAAAAACTTTGAGGAAGTGTTGTATGAAGGGGCGGAGTCTCGTGGTTGCATGGCTCTGATTCTTAGAACCCTGGCTAGCCTTCCTCTTGTCAGCAGCTCAACCTCAACCTCGGCGCCAGGCTCAGGACTCTCAATCCTTCCCACACCCTGATTTCATCACCTCATTCTACAGCTAGCCTAGGCTCTGAAAGGTGACTTGTCAAAGTTCCACTCCCCTCTGATTAAACCCCATCTGAGGGCTGAGGAGACTGCCCAGTAGTTAGGGGTCCTGGCTGCCAAGCCTGACCAGCTGAGTTCAATCCACGGGACCCACACGGAAGGAGACTCCCAGATTTGTTATCCACCTCCACAAGTGCACCATAAGGTACAAAACGATATGAGAGTGGTCCCGTCTGGTCTCATCGAAATCCTGCCCTCTGCATTATAGGTGGAGGGAGGATGTATTCTACAAACTGAAGGGTCACGGCCTCCTCAGCTGCTGCAGTTCTCGAGGAAGCCACCAGGGGGCAGCAGAGGCTGGAGCTGGACTGGAGGACTGTGTGCCACACCCTGTGGTCTCCCTCTGCTGGTTGGTGGTTGGAGTCAGCCTGATACTCAATTGTGTCGTGGGGTAGGGTCGAGGTAGCTGCAGCAGGCTGGACAGGGGCTGAGGAAAGGCACAGCCTCTGGGATCAGAAGCCTGTTCTCTGCACTGGTCTCCCCTCCAAGCCTGGAATACGCTTTTCCCAGACACTCGTGACTCGTGGCCTGGGCTGCCCCAGCAGCTTGCCCAAGTTCTTGGCAGAACAGTTGCCAACATGGACAGTGGTTTATCAGAGTATCAGGCTGCTTACTGAAGGGCCTCCTTTAGCAGAAGCCCCAGGATCCCTTTCTATTGTTATTGTCCAGATTCGACCACGTAGAAAACCGAATCTCAGAATGGAGCTGGGACTAGTCTGAGCTCACACAGCAAGTGAGTCCCGGGAACCCAGGCCTACCTGACACACTGTCTCCCCATGAAGCCCTTTGTGTGAGTGTGTGTTGTGATATGTGTTCTGTATTTAGGGCGTGTGTGGTGTGTATGTGTGGGGGGGTGTAAGTGGGGGGCTGTATGTGAGGTGTGTGTTGTGTATGCTTGTGGTATGTATGGTATGTGTATATATGGTGTGTGCGTGCGGTGTGTGTGTATATGTATGGTGTGTGTGTGTATGGTGTGGATATGGTGTGTGTGGTATATGTGTGGTGTGTATATATGTGTGTGGTGTGTGTGTAGTATGTATGTGTGTGTGGTATGTATGTGTGTATGTGTATGAGGTGCATGTGTCTGTATTGTGTGTGTGTTGTATATGCTTGTGATGTATGGTATGTGTATGTATGGTGTGTGTGTGTGTGTGTGTGTGTGTGTGTGTG
>JADRCG010008387.1:42762-53456 GCA_019844195.1 Rhabdomys dilectus
GTGTGTGTGTGTGTGTGTGTGTGTGTGTGTGTGTGTGTGTGTGTGTGTGCGCACATGCACCTGCCACGTCTTCTTTTCGTGAACAATGAGACAGAGACTTGTCATTAAAACAGACCTGGCAGAAATGACAATATTCTAAAGAGATGCCCTTGTCTTTCAACCTTGACTAACCAGGTCTTTGAAACAGTGCAGCCCAAATAAATAGCAACTTCATAAACTGGAATTTCCCCAGGAATCTCAAAATGGGAAAAGGGAAAAGCTCCACCCCCTGTGGGGAGGGAATTTGTCTCCTGGAGGGAGAATACACACAGCTTGTCTGACCACCTTACTGATGAGACTGAAGCCCAGACAACAATGGGTTGGTGATGGGTGGACCCCACCTTGACCCGGGCAGCTTAGAGGTACCTTTCCTTGGCTCTCCATTTTTCCTTTTAGTCTCACTTCAGAGCCCGAGGACGGGAGTGGGGAGTTTGTGAGCTCTCTGTCCCTATTCCCAATGCGACCACACTCAAGAATTTTTTTTTTTCTGAGACAGGGTTTCTCTGTGTAGCCCTGGCTGTCCTGGAACTCACTCTGTAGACCAGGCTGGCCTCGAACTCAGAAATCCGCCTGCCTCTGCCTCCCAAGTGCTGGGATTAAAGGTGCATGCCACCAGGGCCAGCCCGATTCCCATTTTAAATGATCTTACTTGAGATGATTGACCTGACATGGACCTGACATGGAGTATGGTTTGTGAGCCTCAAATTTGATATAGGATCAAGCCACGCCCCAGTCTTATGAGGATGAAATCGGAGTCAGAATGCTAGCTTACTTGCCTGTCCCCCACAACCTCACACCCAGCGGAGTGGGGAGCTGGGTATGGCTCCCCTATTGCAGGGCCCAGAGGGAGCACAGCACACCTCTCAGACTTCCGGGAGGGGGGCCTCTCAGATAACAGCTGATCTCGGGTTTTGTTCCAGACACAAAGGCCCCCGGATCCAGGCTTAGTAGTGAATGGTGAATAGAGGCTGTGGTACCCTCCCTCGGCTGGGCTGGCAACCCTGGGCCAGCAGCTCCTCTAGGGCCTGGACAGCCTAGCTTGCTTCACAGGATCCGGCTCCATACCCTGAGGGGAAGCAAAGGCAAACATACCTGGGCCATTAAAAGAGGTGGCGGAGGTCTGGGGTGCACACTTGGACAGACTCAGATTTTCCAGGAACTGGTAGCTGGGTGTGTTTTCTGTTCAGTGCGGTTTGGGTAACAGTTCAATTATCTCCAGTTCAGAAGCTCAAACTGTGAGTGTCTGTGAGTGACATGGGCTGGCCAGCCGAGTTCATATTGTGAATTTTCAGAAGAAGGATGCTCAGCCTTGACAAAGTCTCGACATATACCCTGAAATCTGAAATAGTTCTGGTCCAGAGAGTACGGGAGATCTACCCAAGAGCACACAGCAAGAGCTGATCACTGAGCAGGTCCAGTTCAGAGTCAAGAGTTCTGTTCCTGAAAGAGCTGCCTCCTCTGCTCCAGAGACACTCAGAAAAGAACAAAGGCAGCGAGAGGAAGAGGAAGAAGGAGAGGAAGAGGTCTTGCCAGAGGAAGGAAGGAAAGGAGGCTTTCCTGTGGGGAAGAAGAAGGGTCCCCACCAGGACACAGTTCCTGGAAGAGAGGAGATGAAAACCAGAATTTCTTTACCGATAGCCCCCACGAGGAGGCTCAGGGGTCACTACCACCAAGGGCTTAGATTTGCCTAAGACAGTAGATATAAAGGGTGAAGGCAACCTATCCTGGAATCTAGCCATGCTGTGCTGCCTTAGAGAGGTATAAATCCCTCTCTGATCCAAAGCAGATCTCTGTACAGGAGTCCAGGGTCTCAAACCCTCAAGGCTGCCCCTCATCCTAACATAACTAAAGGTTCATTCCCTTGCTGAAGGTTTTCATGCTAGGTCTGCTTTTCAGACAAAATCTTAGGGTCAGGCAGGCCTTGTCCAGGGTCACATAGACTACAAATCTCAGAGTCTCTTGATCTTCACTTGGGACCCCCTCCTTTGAGGCCTGGTAGTGGTCTGTTGCTGCGTCTAGGACCCAGAGCCAAGGCTGCCACAGAGTTCTGGGCCCTAGTGTGAGGCACCCTCCTGCCCAGGGGAAGAGGAAGGAAGAGGAGGCAGCTTACCTGCCCCCCAGGTCCCAGCCCTGCTGCTGTGGCAGCCCCCAGGAATGCTACTGCATTCCTGTGGCGGGGTGTGGCTGCCCACAGCTCTGTTTGCCCAAGGCCTGGCCGGGTTGCTAAGTAAGCCTTAGCTCCCGGTGCTGAGTCAGCACGCTCGGTGCCCATCATTCTCTGGAAACCCAGTCACCAGTTTGGTCCTGGAAGGAGGCAGGGAAGACTCTCTGCCTCTTCCCCTGGAGGTGGGAGTGCTTTAAAGCTCAAATATGACATCAACTTCAGGGTGGGGCAGTAGAAGCTGGGCCCAGCCGGAGGAGACCTTGGCTGGGGGTCGGGGGCACTCCGTGTGTTTCAGGAACCAAGTTGAGGATTTTGGACCCTTCAAAAGGGGACTGCTTTGCGGTGAGCATGCAGATGGCCATGACCGGCGCCAAGCTGGCTGCTTCGTCTCAGTCCCTTATCTCATGTAATAAAACTGACTCAGTCTCTCTTACCCTCCATTTTTGCTTGTGGGGAAACTGAGATGTATCCCAGGGCTGGTAACGAGAGCCTGGACCAGACCCTCTCCCTCTGGTCTTCGGTGGCTCGTAGAATTTCTCTATGTCCTGGAAGGAAGGAAAGACTGTGCCTGGGGGATCCGGAGGACAGGTGACAGCCCTCACCGACCTCTCCCCTGGGGCCGCCTTTGATCGTCCAGCAGGTTGCCGCCACAGCTGGCACCCTCAGATTTCCCTTATCTTTATAGGTAGCACCCTTGACCTGAGGGCTCCCCACCCCAGGCTGGCATCCTGAGGGTAAGATACAGGGTAAGATACAGCTCCCTCCCAAGAAAACAGAGTGAAGCAGAAGGCCAGAGCCAGATGGGGCGAGAGACGTCGGAAGTCTGGGATGTTAGCTTTCCAGGCCGGGATCATTTCCCTCTGCTGCTGCTGACAGTGGACCTGCTGGGTGTGGGCACTGGCTGCCAGGGTGGGGCAGACAATGTGAGGTGGGGGGAGGGTATCAAGAGGCCAGGAGTTTCGATGGCTGGTTTTGGTAGCTTTCGATAAGAGGGATGGCAGAGTCACTGGGACATGGGGCAGGTGGGGCTAACTCTAAGGTGGCCAAGCACTTCTTACTTCATTGTTCAGCCCAGTTCTGAGGCCCCCGCTGCCTCCATTTGCTCCCTCAAAACAGATGACAGTGACTTGAATCAAGGCCACAGGTGACAGCATCTTCCATCACTGGAAGCTCCTATGTCCTCTGCTGAAGGGAGGATTGCTTTCCCCCTTGGAGAATTCACAACCAGAGGGTGGAAGCAGGCCAGTCTGGATGAGAGGAAGTCAGGGTGAGATCTCAGGACCCTGAGGTCAGGCCTGGAGGAAGACAGTTTCACAGGAGAGGAGTCTCCCTCAGGTGAGCCTGAGGCATATGTGCGGGTCATGACACAGGCAAATGCCTCGTGCAAAACAGTTATTAGCATTGCTCCCTGGGGAGAGGTGACCAAGACAGAGTCTTTATTATTGGGCAGCAGCAGGCAGGCTTCCCAGTGCCCAGCTCAACGCTCCACAGACATACTGCCCTGCACATGCACCCACAGAAGATACACTGCTTGTATTATTGTGTGTGTGTGTGCCCACACACTCGCTTGCGGGGGAGGGGTGCGTGTACATGTTCACGTATGTGCAGATGCTACTTACAGACACCAGAGGACGACCTGGAATGTCCCTCTGGTTTGCACCCTTTTGAGGTAAGGTCTCTCCCAGGCCTGGAGCTTGGTAAGCAGTGGAAAGTAGCCCTTGCTGCCTTCCATCCCCAGGGCTGGATGGAAAATGTAGTCCGTTACACCTGGCGGTTTATGTGGATTCTAAGTATTGAATTCTGGTCCTCCTGTTTGCAAGGCAAATGTTTCCTCAACTGAACTATTTCTCCAGCCCCCCACCCCCATCATTACTTTTTAAGGCAGGATCTCAGGGCTGAAGAGATGCCACTGGAGTTAAGAGCACTGGCTGCTCTTCCGGAGGACCCAGCTCTGTTCCCAGCATTTGTAACTCCAGTTCCAGAGGTGCCCAATACCCTTTCTTTAGCCTGTGGGAGCACCAGGCACACACATGGTACACGTGAATACATGCAGGTTAACACCCATGCACATAAAACAAACGAATCTAAAGAAAAGACAGGTTTTTTTTAAGTAGCCAAGGATGGCTTCCAGTTCCTGATCCTCCTTCCTCCACCTCCCAAGTAAGCAGCATTACAAGACTGTGTCTGTCCCATCTGGCTTTCTTTCTTGTGGTTTATCGAGGTAGGGTCTCACTGTAGTCTAGGCTTGCTTGGAACTCACAATGTAACTCAGGCTAACCTGAAGCTCACAGCAATCCTTTTGCCCTCACCTTCTGAGTGCTAGGATTACAGGCACACATCACCTCGCATGCCCAGTTTGGGCGGGGCGAACCCAGGGCTTCCTGCAAGCACCCGATGGAACACTCAGCTAAGCCTCCAGCCTTAGCTGTCTGACTGAGCAAACCAACCGTTCACCTCTCAGTGCTTGTTGGTCTGTGGAGGCTGCTGACAGCCACCCATCTGATTCAGTCTCTGCTCAGTTGCCTCAGACACTCAGATGCCTGTGCAGGGGGAGGGGGGCCCCATACTTTCACCTGACCTAACCCTGCCCTCAGGGCCCCTGCGTCACCTGCCTTCCTACAGGGCCCACTCAAGTGTCTACAACTTGGAAGAACTATGACCTGTGCTCCAAGGGAAGAAATGGAACTGCCACATGCCAGGGGGTAATATTTGTTAAGTGATTTTTTTCTCTCTTTGACTCAATTTTTCCATCCATAAAATGGGCATGAAATGACCACCTGGGTTGCTGTTCATATTCAAGAGGTATGGGCACACAGCCAGGCTCATCAGCAGGAGGGATGATGGCTGTGGGTGGTTGCCATCCTGGAGGGGTGTCATCTCTGAGTTTCTTTCTTCCCTTCTGAGCCTGTATTGGGAAGGGTTTTTTTTTTTTTCTTTTCTCTCTCTTTTTTTTTTTTTTTTTTTTGTTTTTTTTTTTTTTTTTGGTTTTTTGGGTTTTTTTTGAGACAGGGTTTCTCTGTGTAGCTCTGGCTGTCCTGGAACTCACTCGGTAGACCAGGCTGGCCTCGAACTCAGAAATCCGCCTGCCTCTGCCTCCCAAGTGCTGGGATTAAAGGCGTGCGCCACCGCCCGGCGGGAAGAGTCTTCAAGTATGTCCCTGTCCCAAGTGTAACCCTGGAATCAGTCATCCTGGCTTTGAGCGTGTCAAGCGACCACAGATCCAAGCAAAAGGCAGGGGTGTCTAGTGCTGGTCTGTAGAACAGGCAGATTGGGAAAGTGGGGTCACAAATCATGCCTGGTGATCGAAGACTCTCCAGGATGTGGGAGTCAGAGGTCCCTTAGAGAAGTCTAGACTCACCAGCAGCTTGGAGAGCCTTACTGTGGGCCTGAAGGGTGGGTTCACTGTGGTGCAGCAGGCACTGGGGGCCAGGACCATCTGGAATCTGCCTACCCTAGCTGAGGGTTCTGAGCCAGAGCTGGGAGTGGGGTGTAGCTCAGTGGAGGGATTCCTACTTCGGGTGTTAAGTTGCAAGAGTCTGGTACTGACACCTTCCCTTTAAAATATATTATTTCTAATTGCTTATATTTTATTTCGGAGATAGTCTCACTCTGTAACCTTGACTGGATGGAATTCACTATGTAGACCAGGCTAGACTCAAACTCACAGAGATCCCCTTGGTTTCTGCCTCCCTAGCGCCGGGGTTAAAGGCAGATGCCTAGCCCTTATTTATTTTGTGTCCACAGCCAGCCCGCAGCCTGAGCCATGGAGGCAGGCATGTGGGTTAGAGGATAATTAGTGGGAATCAGGCCTCTACTTTTGCCCTGTGGGCTCCAGGCATCGAACTTAGGAAAGCGGGCAAATCAGTAAGCGGCTGTTTGAGGACCCATGTGATCAGCCCCTCCTTACAGATGGGAAAACTGAGGGTGGTGTTGTTTTGTTTTTTCTCGTTGGTCCTTGGCTCGTTCTAGGAGTTGGTATGAAAACAAAAGATGACATTCTTGGTGCTTGGCTTGAGGTCAAGGTTCACAGTGGGACTATGCTCATTGGTAGGCATTGCTAGAAAACGCCAGTCCCGGATCCCGGACCCCTACAGGTGGCAGTGGCTGAAGGCTTCCGGGAGGAGGTGACTCTCAAAGGCTCTCGGAGCTAGGGGCGGAGAGGGGCAGCAGGGAGCGCGGACCACCCGGGGGAGCTAGCGGAGATATGCAGAGCGCGCAGCGGGAGCGTCCGGTGACCCCAGGTGGGTTCCACCCGCCTGTCCCTCCGCGGGGATACGCCCTGTTTCCAAGGCGACGGGGGCAGCAGCTCAGCTGGCGCGACCCCCTTTACGAGGCGCAGACGCGGCCGCGCCATAAACCTCACGTGGCGACCCTCAAAGGCGACACCTGCGGGGTCGGAAGTGGGGCGGCCGGAGCGAGACGGGGCGGGGCAGCTGCTAAAGACCTGTGACATCCCCTCCCCCAGCCTTTGGGACCTGTAGAGCCCTACGCTCCACGTGGCTCTGCTACTGGGCTCCTGGCTGTTCCTTTGTCACCCCCCTCCACCCGAGCCTCGTAGGCCAGCTCAACTCTCAGCAGCAAGGAGGGCGGAGGAGCCGAGGACAGTGAGTGTCCTGGGGAGGACTGGGGACTTGGTCTTCCAAGGCAGGGTTGCCTAAGCCCCGCTCTCGCCTGCGGGACCCTGCTAAATACCTCCAATTACGGTTGTGGTTCGTTTTATTTGGTTAGACCGATCCTGATGTAGTCAAGGCTGGCTGCCAACTCTGCTAAGTAGCCAAGGCTGGCCTTGAAATTCCTCATCCTTTTGCCTCCACTTCTCTAGCTCTGGGATTAAGGTCCTGAATCACCACACCAAAGTGGCCTCATACTCACAGCGATCCTCCTGTTTCAACATCTGGGGTCCCAGGTGCGAGCCACCACACTCCATTCCTGTGTGTTATTTTGAAGAGGCCTTTGATGGATCTGGTGAGAAACGCAAAGAACACACAGGAAGCACACACAGAGTAAACTAGCTACCCACACCCACCCCGGGAGGTTCCGAGTTCCCAAATACTTACACCTGGTCTTCAAGCAAGGCGATCCCCAGGTTCCCACTGGAGCCTTGAGAGAAGGGCAGGGGCCCCCCACTCTCCTGGCTCCCAATTCTCACACTCATCAACAGGCTTGCACCCTCACGGGTTCACACACATGCTGAGAAGTGCCCAGTACCCAGCCAGAGCCAAGCACCTTCATCTGAACACACATGTCCATGAACTCACTTGTGTGTGCCCAAGAGAAATGTATTTTCCTAAAAGCTAAATCTCTACAGCTTCCTATGAACCAACTTGGGTCACAGAGTCCTGGACTCTTCTCCTGTCCCTGTTCCCATCTTTCTCCATCTGTCCGTCTTTCTCCATTAGCCAGTCTCAGGGGGACCCAGCTCACTCCCGCCCAGCCCCCTTGAGCCATCCATCCCATCCGGTGTGAGGTGTGAATCCATCTATCTGTCTATCTGCAATTACCCTGGCAGGGAAGCATCCCCCCTCACTGAGTCCTGTCCTTCATCTCAGCTACACCTACCCCGAGGACCCTCTCCCGCCCCGCCCCCTCCCTTCCTCAGCAGGGCCTCTCATCACTCACCCAGACCCCCACACACCCCTCCCTCCTCCTCCTCCTATCTGTTTCCCTAATCTGTCAGTCAGTCTGTCTGTACACCCATCCATCCACCCTTCCTTCCTTCCTTCCCCGCTGGGCCCCATCTCTTTCAACAATCCCTCTGTCCCATCCATCAGCTTACAGACAGCCCTGGATGCCAGGTAGTCTCCTCCTGGCTGCTCATCTGTTTGTCTGTCCACCAGCCCATCCATCCATCTGTCTCCAAGCCCATCCATCCATCTATCCACCAGCCCATCCATCATGCAAGCCACTTGCGAGTGTGTGTGTGTGCCCATAGGTACTTTTGGAACCCCCTCTCCAATACCAAGTAAAACTGTACTGAGCCTGGAACAGTACTGGGGAGGTGAGGGGTTATGGGGCAGGTTTGGGGGATTCTCAGGGGCTTCAAACGCACAGTGTGGCTTTCCTACCCTCCATCCTTCCTTCCTCTAGGCTTCTGCCCAGGCTATTGGCCTAGCTGTCAGGATTCAGGAATCAGGTGACACCAGCCAGGTCCCATGCCAGCCTGGGGCCCCCAAGTAGGGTGTTAGTGATAAAAATAAGCCAAGCTGATGTTCCGTGGACATCAGCCACGGCCCGGCATCTGCCTGTTTCTCACACTTCCATGTCTGCCCCCGAAAGGTGGATATTGCAATATTTTTATCTCCACCTGACATGGGGAAAAGCAAGGTTGGAGCTCACACCCACAGCTTCTACCTCTTTACAGTGAATGAGGGCCAGCCATGGCTCCATCTTCCGATCTGCCCAGGAGACACTGGTTTTTTTAGGGGGAGAAACCAGACTAGAGAGAAGACATGGGAGGCCCCTGCACAGTGGAGTTGAACCAGGGCCATAGTGTCAGAGGGAAGTGATCTTTGCCACAGAGGTGTGGTGCAGGTCTGAGCAGGTTCCTTCATCAGTGTGGACCTCAGTTTCCCTGCCTGTTAAATGGAGCTACAACCAATGATGAAATAAGATAATTTGGGAAAGCACCTAGAATGGAGGCCCCAGGGTCAGAGCAGAGGACTCTGGGACTCAGGTGGGGCATTTCCTGGAGACCCTTTTGCTCCACCTCTGTAGTACTGGGAATCCCCCACTCTTCTCTCTCTGAAGCCTCCACAGGCCTCTGGGCTAGATGCCAGGCTTTGTGCTAGGTGTGCCAAACTCACACGTCTCTTAGTGGGTGAGCTACTGTTAGCCCTGTGTGTGCCCATGGGTAAAGTGCAGGGAAGAACAAAGAGGGGGTGCAGGGAAGTTAGGTGAAGGTGTCACAGGTTAGCTGACAGCAGCCCTGGAAATGGAGGAGGGGTGAGTGATCCAGGCAAAGAGGACAGGAAGTGTCAGAGCCAGTGAGAAGCGGGGTCCCCTGATTTCTGCCTGTATTACAAACGTCTTGGCACAGGGTTTGTGATGAGACTTTCCCCTGGAGCTGACAGCCCTCAGGTGCTCTGCGAAGGAGATGTGACAAAATGAGAGACAGCACAAGGTAGAAGTCTGGCCAGACTGGGAGTCTTCACTGTGGCTCTGGAATTTTCTGTAAGCCCCGCCCCCTCTGTGGATCTGGCTCCTTCGTAGAAAAGACAGGTGGAGAGGTGGCTCTGCAGGTAAAGACAGTTGATTCCAAGCCTGCTGACCTGAGATCCATCCCTGAGACCCACGTGACCCACCTTCCACAAAGGTTCTCTGACCGCCACATGGGCCGATGGTAAGCAGGTACCATAGAATAAATACATGTCAAAAAAAAAAAAATAGAAGAAACACGTTGTGGAGGGTGGTGGCCTATGCCTTTAATCCTAGCACTCAGGGGACAGAGGCAGGCAGATCTGTAAGAGTTTGAGGCCACCCAGGTCTACACATCTCTCTCTCTCTCTCTCCTTTACCCTCCTCCTCTTCCCCACAGCGACTTCCCTGGCCTTGGTCCTTGGGGCCAGTGAACTCGCCCACCAGAGAGTAGCTTCCCAATAAACCTGCCTTTAATATAATCTAATCTGGTTTAAACTGGCTCATTTCGCCGGCAGGGAGAAATAACCTATCCAGTTTGATGTTGATTTTCTTGTATTCCATACAGGTGGAGTGGAGTGGGGTGGGCTTGGGGTGGGCACTTCGTTTCTGGGCGGAACGTGTGTAAAACGGGAGCCCGCTTCTCACGGGTTTTGGATGGTGTCACAGGTTTTGGATGACGCAGGATGGCACAATGCTCCCCTGGCACATAGCTGAGTCATAATCTCACGTGAGCTCCCCTTTTGCCTTGACGTCTCATTATGAATCTGAGTCTGACCTTGAACTCGTGAACTTGCAGCCCTGAGCAGCCAAGCCTGGCTTTGCTTTACTGTTAAAAATACTCCGTTGTAGGCTCGACACTCTGAGCCTTGAGCAAGGCCTGGGATGGACAGAAAAGTAAGGGATCTGTGATCCAAGCCCAGCTGGAGGGGCAGGAGGATGTGGACACATGGGGGTGGAAAGGCCCAGCTGAATGAGGGGCAGGGGTTGGAGGGGGAAGGGGACTGAGAAACCATACTGGAGGTGGGCGGAAGGCACCCCAGTGACCCTGGGGATTGAGAGGAGGCCCCGCCCTCCCGGAGACCCCGCCCCGGGCCCCGCGGGCAGGATTTGCGAAGAACCCACTTCAAAGGGTCCCAGGAAGCGCTTGCAAGCCCCAGAGGAAGCGGTGCAGCCTCTAATCCAGCTCTTGGGGGGCGGGGGTAGGGGAAGCCCCGCAATTACACAAGGGGTTTCGTCTTGTGCCACCCCCTTAAAATCTAAGAGCCCACACGTGAGTCTCCGACCCTCACCTCAAACAGCCTTGTTCGTGTGTGTGTGTGTGTGTGTGTGTGTGTGTGTGTGTGTGTGTGTGTGT